>JAGDYQ010000329.1:603974-616546 GCA_021962125.1 Bulinus truncatus | reverse complement strand
TCTGGACACAGGACGTGTTAGCGCATTTTCGTGTTATGTATCAGTACGTTTGTTAGCTTTCAGTAAATATTTGTAAATTTTGGAAATGTTTATAAATTCAATTGTGTAATGCGCATATATCTGTAAAAAAAAATTATAAAGACGTTTCTTTATATTTGAAAAAAAATTATTGTCTCTTAAATCTAACTACAAGTGGTTTGTGGTTACTGAAATAGGACTCATAATTGAAAACATTCGAAATTATAGTCATTTAATCGTCCGAAAACTCCGTCAATTGTTGCATAGCTTTGATACTTTCAATTAAACTCAGAACACAAGCTTACTATTTCATTTGATGAGCTTCTTAATAAATCTTGGTGAAACTACGTGCTGCAGTATTTCGCACCAAATGAATGGGTTATTGAACGTACAAGGTGTATATATAATATATAAGCCCCTTAGGAGCCCTGAAGCCCGGCCCTCAGAGGTCCTATCGCAAAATGAACTTTTGATGTACACATGGCAGGCCAAGACCTACAAAATGATATATACATCATGGGTCTAGGACTTATAGTTGCTGAGATATAGGCGCTCCTTTATTAATATAGCTTATATAGTAAAAACGGTACTAAGCCCCCTTTTACGGCCCTGAGAGGTCAGATCACGAAATGGAAAAAAGGCATTTCTTGGCAGGCCAAGACCTACAAAATGATATATACATCATGGGTCTAGGACTTATGGTAGTTGAGATCTAGGGTGATGACAGACAGACAGACAAAACGGGGACAATAGAGCATTTTTTTTTTCGAAAATGCTCTAAATAGTGTTATTATTAGCTGGGGTATAATAAAATCAGAAGTTTACATCACAAGCTAATTCAATCCAACACATCTGATATGCTGGATGTGTTATCTACAATGTTGTTGTTCCCTGTGATTTTTCAGAACGCTGCGGGCGGTTTCCCCCCCCTTCCCCCCCTCCCCAAAAAAAAATGTGGCGCAGCATAGTTAAAATTCTTTGTATGAAACATAATGGTATGTTAGTCTTACAATGCTATGATGCAGGCCTACTAAATGAGGCATTTGTGGGTTTTGTCTGTAGTCATGCGGCGTGTGTGTGTGCGCGCAGCTCAGCTTAGAGCACTGGCTATCTATACACCTCATGCAATGCATACATTTTTGTTTCATTCTGGACAATAAAATATTACAGACGAAAGGGTTAAAAGAATTCTACAGGGGCTTGGCTATACATGAACCATTATGTGGTGACGTATGTTTTAGTTATATACTGAGATTAAATGTTAAAGAGTGTGAAAGAAAAGAAAATGTCCCAATTTATTTTTCCTAATAAAAAAAAAAAGGGAGAGAAAATCTCCAGTTTTCTGGGGCGCTAACCCCAAACTCTACGAGGGTTTAATGTCTCCTGGAGTCTTCATCCCAGTCTCTTGTCAGTAATTAATAATGTATGCATCCAGGGTCTCTGGGAGTTTTGATATTCTCACTACAGAACTTACATGTCAGAAGTTGTTAGGGTGGGATGCGGTACGGGTGATGGCACAGTGACAATGAAGGGAAGTCACTCGGTTGGATTTTTAAAAAAAACACACACCCACATACACAAACACACAGATAAAACAACCAAAAGATAATTTTAAAACAACCACATATACAGAGACATTCTCTCTACAAGCCTAAGGCTGTTTATGATATCACCATTAATACACAAAAGGACAGACCAATGAACATAGAAATATTCTAATATTTAGAGTAGAAAAAATAAATATGGAATTCTACACTGCATTTAATAAGTCTAAAACTAAACCTATGCATGACATGTTTTTTTATAAGATACTGAGAAATAGATTCATAGATGTATGGAGTGATGACAAAAAAATAATTAATAAATAATGGAACACAAATTACAGATAGGTAAAATATACAATGAAACTATTGCCTTTGATATTAAGATGAAATATCTAATGATGAGTAGAGCAAAGACAAGATTTAATTTTGAAGAAATTATTTCAAACTATAATTGGCAACACATTTTTGACTTATTTTCATCTAGCTGTAAATATCACCATCAGTGATTTTCTGATCTTGGTTCAATTTATACTTCATTTTTTACTTACAGAAAACAACAACAGCAGAATGAAAAATACATTAGAATGAATGGAGTATTTCCACATGGACAACCAACCAACTGGTATTGGAGGTCAGTGAATGGAACAATGTGTACATTGGTACTCACCTGATTATCGGGATGAAGGACAGTGAAATAACCAACACACAGGACAACTTCGTGTAAAAGTTCTTCAGATGTGACATGAGTGCAATACCAAATCAGATAACTGACAATGTGGCGGAATTCCAGGGATAAACCTTCTTCTCCAAGAGTGCTCTGTGGAATGAAATAAACAAACAAAAAAATTGAACACTTGATGGTCAAGAAGTAAAGAATAGTTTTGCGTCAGGTGAAGCAATTAGGAAATGTGTGTTCCTACGTCAATGAATTAAATGATACAGAGTGGCCATTGAATGGTGCATTGAAATAATGTGCAAAATTTAGCCATAATAATATGGTGATTAGATTCTGTAGACGATTTAGGAAAGAAGAAAGGAGACGATAGGAACCATGTTCAGGGGCATCATATCGAGTACGGCTGGGGGGCGGGGTAAGTTACGATTGAATGTGTCACTTTTATCTAGGTGGTATGTCACATGTAGTCATACGTTTGATTGAATGTGTCACTTTTATCTAGGAGGTATGTCACATGTAGTCATACATTTGATTGAATGTGTCACTTTTATCTAGGAGGTATGTCACATGTAGTCATACATTTGATTGAATGTGTCACTTTTATCTAGGTGGTATGTCATATGTAGTCATACGTTTGATTGAATGTGTCACTTTTATCTAGGTGGTATGTCATATGTAGTCAGACGTTTGATTGAATGTGTCACTTTTATCTAGGTGTTCTCATATTTAGTCATACGTTTGAATGAATGTGTCACTTTTATCTAGGTGTTCTCATATTTAGTCATACGTTTGATTGAATGTGTCACTTTTATCTAGGAGGTATGACACATGTAGTCATACGTTTGATTGAATGTGTCACTTTTATCTAGGTGGTATGTCATATGTAGTCAGACGTTTGATTGAATGTGTCACTTTTATCTAGGAGGTATGTCACATGTAGTCATACATTTGATTGAATGTGTCACTTTTATCTAGGTGGTATGTCATATGTAGTCATACGTTTGATTGAATGTGTCACTTTTATCTAGGAGGTATGTCACATGTAGTCATACATTTGATTGAATGTGTCACTTTTATCTAGGAGGTAGGTCACATGTAGTCATACATTTGATTGAATGTGTCACTTTTATCTAGAAGGTATGTCACATATAGTCATACGTTTGATTGAATGTGTCACTTTTATCTAGGAGGTATGTCACATGTAGTCATACATTTGATTGAATGTGTCACTTTTATCTAGGAGGTATGTCACATATAGTCATACGTTTGATTGAATGTGTCACTTTTATCTAGGTGGTATGTCATATGTAGTCATACGTTTGATTGAATGTGTCACTTTTATCTAGGAGGTATGTCACATGTAGTCATACATTTGATTGAATGTGTCACTTTTATCTAGGTGGTATGTCATATGTAGTCATACGTTTGATTGAATGTGTCACTTTTATTAGGTGGTATGTCATATGTAGTCAGACGTTTGATTGAATGTGTCACTTTTATCTAGGTGTTCTCATATTTAGTCATACGTTTGATTGAATGTGTCACTTTTATCTAGGTGTTCTGTCATATGTAGTCATACGTTTGAATGAATGTGTCACTTTTATCTAGGTGTTCTCATATTTAGTCATACGTTTGATTGAATGTGTCACTTTTATCTAGGAGGTATGACACATGTAGTCATACGTTTGATTGAATGTGTCACTTTTATCTAGGTGGTATGTCATATGTAGTCAGACGTTTGATTGAATGTGTCACTTTTATCTAGGTGGTATGTCATATGTAGTCAGACGTTTGATTGAATATGTCACGTCTAAATTGGTGGTCTGTCATATGTAACAACCATCCAATGAAAGCCGAAGACAACAGCAAAGCCTGCAGGATGTTGGGAGGTAAATGAACGTTTGCGTATATCTATCTAACTAAGACAAACAAGCAATTAAGCCTGTTCCATTCTGGACACAGGACGTGTTAGCGCATTTTCATGTTATCTTTCAGTAAATATTTGTAAATTTTGGAAATGTTTATAAATTCAATTGTGTAATGCATATATCTGAAAAAAGATATTAAAAGGACAAGTAAGTCATGTTGAATAACTGTTACAAAAATAAATAATGATTACGCCCCTTTGATTAGCTTTTATTATTTATATTTAAAATATAAGCAAAACGGTACATAAGAAACTCTTATATTTTGACCCTGAGAGGTCAAATCGCGAAATGGACTTTTGATGTACACTTGGCAGGCCAAGACCTACACAATGATATATACATCATGGGTCTAGGACATGGTTGCTGAGATATATGGCGGTCCATTATTAATATAGCTTATATAGTAAAAAACGGTACTTTATAAGGCCCCTTTTACGGCCCTGAGAGGTGAGATCGCGAAATGGAAAAAAAGTCATTTCTTGGCAGGCCAAGACCTACAAAATGATATATACATCATGGGTCTAGGACTTATGGTTGCTGAGATATAGGGTGGTCCATTATTAATATAGCTTATATAGTAAAAAACGGTACTTTTTAAGGCCCCTTTTACGGCCCTGAGAGGTGAGATCGCGAAATGGAAAAAAAGTCATTTCTTGGCAGGCCAAGACCTACAAAATGATATATACATCACGGGTCTAGGACTTATGGTTGTTGAGATCTAGTGTGATGACAGACAGACAGACAGACAGACAAAACGGGGACAATAGAGCATTTTTTTTCGAAAATGCTCTAAAAATCTTATGGTCCAGTTCATAAAAAATATGACGGGAAAACAAAGGGCAGGCTTCAAGGAGAAAAAAAAACCACCAAAATTTTGACGATTTCACATTGCCTGATCAAGCGCAGGCAGAGAAGTGAAAACATAACAAGCTCTCAATAACCTTTTAACGCGATTGGGTAGGGGTATTGGGGGGGGGGGAGAGGATGGAGCAAGCACGGCTCCAGGAGCGGGTCTGAAGGTAATTAGATAAAACTTTGCAGTCACTCCGCCGTTGAGACGCTAAGTCGGTGGAACCTGCCAAACTCTTCACGCCGCCTGACCTGGTCTAGAGCCACTCATTTACATCATCCTACAGGGGAAGATGCCAGACTATAAATGTTTACACCTACCAGACTCACACGCTTGTTTAACCCCCTCAAGGCTCGAGGATTATGACTACCTGTATTTTAATGGAACGATTTATTCAAAGGGACAATTGTTTATTGTCTTTTAATTACTGATTATATATATATATATATATATATATATATATATATATATATATATATATATATATATATATATATATACCCAGCGAGAGATATTGAAAGACAAATGTACATACAGATGAATATCTAAACAAAATACATTGTCCAAACATCGCAGACACCCATTTCTGTAAGTCAAACAATATGGTAGAAAATCTACATAAGAATGAATTAAGCAACACAATTTAAATAACAAAGAACAGGTCTGAAAAAAAAAAACTAAGATGTCAAAACCTGGACCCTGCCAATACACGAGCTTAAAAAAATTCCGACAAAAGATGACGACCCTAAAAAAAATAAATTTAAAAGTAGATTTTACGGGGAGTGGAAGGGGGGCCGCGCGAGGCGTGTCGTCCTGAGCCAGTGTTACCATCGTTACAGGTAAATAGTAATCACCAGCCATATTAGTTGGCAGCAGAGTTGTTCAAATAGCTGAGTTAATCATGTCCAATATTTACAACAGACCAGGCCTTGATATAAGTCCGCGCTCGTCACTAATAATCCATTAGTTTGCATCTTCTAATTAACGTCACGTTGAAAGGGCGGTGTGACTGAATTAACTCCCATTTTGTTTTTTTCTCATGGGTGGTCTCGCAAGACTCAAATTTTTAACATTCACCCCCAGCGACTGGCTAATTAACTTAATTTCAACGTGCATTTCCTAGATGGCTAATTGGCTGGAATGTTAGGTCTAATTAAAACCGTATCTATCACAGAAACATTGAATAACAGTGAAAATGTCAGCAATATTACTGCGACTGACCTTAATGTTTCACTGCATAGTACATATACTTATGTAGTACTTATATGCGCGTGCACATTAAATACATGAAATAACCAGTGAACAATATCTACAAATTTAGCCACTCAAAAAAAAAATCTTGTGTGTGGAATTGTACAACATATTCACCCACTCGGGAACATCATTATCCATCACAATGAGCATTCGTTCATGGGTCTTTTGAGTTGGATAAAATGACATTACATAATACATGTTGCTGCGTTATTTGCATGAATTTATAATTGTAAAAGTATACTGAATTAATACACTAATTTATCATTTAATAATACATTGTGTACATTGAACCACCTTGAAATACTACTGACTAGTTTGAATTCATGGTGTGCATGTATAAATATCAATACTCCAACAAATAAGCAACAGGTGAAAAATAAATATTCTTCCATGTACACAGAGGAACAAGGAAACAAGACCAGATACATAAATTGAGAGACAGTGAGGCAGAAGGTACTTTTGTTTGAAGTCGAGAAGTGTTTTCCTATTATTCTGACCCGGCTACAGACCACAATGCAAAGACAGACCACCCAGCTGACTGAATCAAATAGTTCTACATGATAGCCCTATTTAGCCCCAACATACAACAATCTCACATCTACTTCCAGTCTGGAGTGAGTTACCATTCAAAACATTCTTCTGATGGCAGGAATCAGAACCCCCGGTAACAAACGGCCAGAGGCTGAGAACGCCCTTTTATTTCTCCTTTCCAAATTTCAACTGTGAGGCGCCCCAAATTCCCCCAACCCAAGTTACTCCAACCCGCCCAGCTTAATTTCTTTTACAAAAATTTAACCAATGATCACCTATGGATAGCTGTTCATCTTAACTGTACACTTGTTGTAAATGCATGATAGTTGTTCATTTGAACTGTAGACTGGTTGTAAATGCATGATAGTTGTTCATTTGAACTGTAGACTTGTAAATGCATGATAGTTGTTCATTTGAACTGTAGACTTGATGTAAATGTATGATAGTTGTTCACCTTAACTGTAGTCTCAATTTGATTGCACTGCACATGTGCTAGGCAAAGTACCTGACGTATTACAGATACAAATCTACTTTGAAGGGAATCGTATAATCTATATCACAAAGCGGTGCTAATATTCTTTGTTCCACACACATTATGCATACATATAAGAGAAGTCAAACAGTTTAACCAGTGAAGTTTGACTGACAGTTTTACCCCCAACAGGAGAGAGCAGTGAGGTCGAGTTTTATTTGTGTCTGGGAAAGGTTGACTGCACCTCCTGTATTTGGGGGAAACAGGTGTCTATTATAAAAGCTTGGCATTGGTTGGGAGTCACACACATATGGAGATATCAGGAAGCTGTGTTGTTGAAAGGCCAAATATTTAGCACCAGACTGAAACCAATTTCTTTCAGTCTGACTCTGCTGTTGAGGATTTTTCATAATCATCATTAGCACAAGTCAGATCTAAATACACCCTAGCCTGTTGTTGATTTTTTTTATTTTATTTTTTAGTTCAGTCTTCTACCAAAGTTGAATGTGTCACCTCTATATAGGTGGTCTGTAATATGTAGTCATACTTTTGATAAAATAGGTCTCCTCTATTTGATTGGTCTGTCATATGTAATCTTAAGTTTGACTGACACTAAAGCTATACCAAGTAGGCCTACCAAGTACAAATAATAGGTTTGACCTCTTGTAGCAGTATCATTATATTTATAACTTGTCCAAAAGCCAGCTAAAGCAGACAAAAGTAATGCATAAGAGGCAAAAACTGTAATGAAATAACTGATCAAACCAAAGTATGGAGAACCTGAAGAGTTCAAAAGCGATCAAAGATATTAAAATCATATTAAAATCTTCGAAGACACTAAACATTTGATGGTAAAATCCGTTCAGTGACTAATTTATTTTTGGACGAAATGAAATCAGTAATAATCCAGTCTTCAAAAAAGACACTAAACTTTTAATCAATTCAATTTACTATCAATCTTACTAATGACCTCTTTTTGATTATGTCTCTTCATTAACCTTCACAAGCACCATTTTTAAATATTTCAATTTAAAAAGTTCAAATGATGATGTCTAGGGAAGATATTCCATGGTTAAATTGAAACCAATGTTTGCTGCCAATTGAACTAAAAATATTTAAAAATTGTAAATAAACATGGCCGCTTAAGATTTGTATTTACAATGGCTAGTATTTTTTTTTAGGTCTGTATACAATCTAAGTACTTTCTCTGGTTTTTTTTAAAGGATGTAACAATATTTTAGTAAAGGTTTTTGTCATATAATAACTGAATTTATAAGGCCGAGAATTTGTGGTTAGTTTTCCCAGTATTTTTTCAACATTCATTTTCAACTTGACTATGAATGGGAATTCCCTTTCATTACAGATGAGCTTTTTTTGAGCATCCGAAAAGCACCCACCTACATTAATTTCAACTTTACTATAGATGGGAATTTTCTTTAATCACAAGTGAGCTATTTTTAGCCAGGACACATGAATAGAAATGATTTGGGAGAATGCCTTATATGTAAGTGATGATTTAGTTTACTTTTAGATACAAAAAGTAAAGGAAATGTGTAAAGATGAAATTATATTTATCAAATTATAAGGGACCAGTGCATGCCTGGTCCTTCCCATAAACTGTTGAGCTCCAGATAAATGTATTGGCTTAACACAGATGTTATATACTGTGAGTTTCCATCAGTTAAGTACTTCTTAATTGTATATTCAACTCTTATTGTGACTGTTCTGTAGAACCAACTCTGTAATGGAACAGAGAATAACACTGCCAAGGTTGCAGCGACTTTTGGGGGCTCAAAGGTTATAAGAGTGATTCTGCCCAGATCAGACTCATGTGGAACATGAGTAATAGAGACTGACTTCACCTAAAAGCTTGACAAACAAAGCAAAGCCTTTGTGTTGCCCTAAGCATCATTCAATGATGCATGCAGTCTATTGGAAATTAATAGGCACCCATAAACAAATACATTAATATCAAATAGAAAGTACCATGCAACAGGTGAGAATATTCAAAAGTTTAAAATGAAAAAAAAAAAAGCCGCCTTTACTTCCCCAACTTATGTCAGGTACCCATTTAAAGCTGGGTGGACTTACGGGACGACTTTGCACCAAATATGACCTGGAAAAATTACATGGGCCTCAGCAAGGATCGAACTCAGGACTCTCAGGTCGACAGTCGAGTATCTACACCTCTCAGCTATTCGTCCCACCACCGAATGGGTACAGCAGTAAGTTTTAAAATGTGACTATGAAGCAACAGACCAGTAACTACAAGTTTGAAAAATCAAAACTAATTAACACTGAATAGTTTCTTTTAACACACAGCCTAAATGATTGAGTCTATTAGCGATGAATGGCTTTTAAGCAATGTAATTAAAAAAAGAGAAGTAGTTCATTTCGATCTACATTTACTAGGCACTGGCTAGTGGGTGCTAGTTAAAATAATATTTTAAGTTCCATGTGATCAAATTTTAAATGACCCCCAACACGGAATTGATTAAAACTAATGTCAGGGAACACTTGATCAGAACTAATGTCAGGGAACACTTGATCAGAACTAATGTCAGGGAACACTTGATCAGAACTAATGTCAGGGAACACTTGATCAGAACTAATATCAGGGAACACTTGATCAGAACTAATGTCAGGGAACACTTGATCAGAACTAATGTCAGGGAACACTTGGTCAGAACTAATGTCAGGGAACACTTGATCAGAACTAATATCAGGGAACACTTGATCAGAACTAATGTCAGGGAACACTTGATCAGAACTAATGTCAGGGAACACTTGGTCAGAACTAATGTTAGGGAACACTTGATCAGAACTAATGTTAGGGAACACTTGATCAGAACTAATGTTAGGGAACACTTGATCAGAACTAATGTCAGGGAACACTTGATCAAAACTAATGTCAGGGAACACTTGATCAGAACTAATGTTAGGAAACACTTGATCAGAACTAATGTCAGGGAACACTTGATCAGAACTAATGTTAGGGAACACTTGATCAGAACTAATGTTAGGAAACATGTTCAAATAAACCACAGCTAAAAAAAAAAGACAACTTAATAATCAAAGAATCAACTTACTTGTAACATCTGGAGGTCAAGCACAGCCATGTGGTTCAGCATCCTTAGCCCAGCCAGAATTATGCTGACTGTCTGAGGTGCCAACTCTCGAGGGAGGTTGTCCACGCTCCTGCTGGGGGCTCCTGAGTGAAGCAGCATGCCGTAAAGTAAGGAGACAATGCCAACAAGTTCCGTCACTTCAAAGGTAGATATAAGCTGGGTGAGATCCTCCGGTCGTTTCTTCTCGAATACATTCGAGTTTCTGGGGGGAACAACAAAAACACTCGTTCAAGCAGTGAAAGCAGAATAAAAAAACACTCATGCAGAATGTTGCAAGCCAGTTACAACACAATCAAACAAACACTCATGCAGAATGTTGCAAGCCAGTTACAACACAATTAAACAAACACTCATGCAGAATGTTGCAAGCCAGTTACAACACAATCAAACAAACACTCATGCAGAAGGTTGCAAGCCAGTTACAACACAATCAAACAAACACTCATGCAGAAGGTTGCAAGCTAGTTACAACACAATCAAACAAACACTCATGCAGAATGTTGCAAGCCAGTTACAACACAATCAAAGAAACTCTCATGTTGAATGTTTCAACGGTTTTTTATAATCTAACACACTATTGTTGCATGTTGTTTAGTTGGTATGTTTTGTTCCAAACAACACGATGAACAACAACAATGATGTGAATGTCAACAAATGTCTATTAGTCAACCGCCTCTGGGCCCCCATCAATTCCTACTGGGCATCTTACGGTAAGAGAGCATCGACAATTACCTCAGCCTGGGAGGGGGGGCACCAAATATCAATGGAAGTCTCTGCCCAATGCCCCCGAGTATGGCCCTGTTTGGAAGCACCGGGGAGATGACTAATTCCCTTGGATTCGAACATTTAACTTGCACCGCTACAGCTTGGCTCACAGCTACACAGTCAAAGGGGGTTATGTGTTAGAACGAGAGGTCAATAAATTCTACTGAAATGAACCATTAACAGGTTGAAATGCTTAGCAGGTGCACCAGCCTACCATACGCCCCACTATCGGTTACTGGATATTAATATTTCTTTAAACGCCATGCACGTAAGTTATTTACTATTACTTGAGAGGGCCGTTAAGGGGGAAAGTAAGCGGTCACCTGGCCCCATCTCCCTTTTACCTTTTTTTATTATTATTAAGACGCTGCGTTTAGTGTAGTTGTTAGATCAACTTTGATGTTGTATAATCCATACATCTAATTTTATTATGCACTCAATCAGCTATTAAAACTACGGATACAATCATGTTTATACATACATTCATACGTGTTGGCCTTGACATTCATCTCTACCAAAGGCTCAAGAAAAAACAAAAACTTATCAACCATTGCGTTTAGGGTATTAACGTTTATTTACATGATCATCCGTACGATCTGAACAATGTACACATTTTTTGCACTAATTCAAATCATAATCTAATATAATAATAGCGATTTGCGTTCTGCGTTAAATCGAAAGTAAAGAATTAGTACAACAGTATTCCAGTTTAAAATACAATCATGAAAAAAATCGGACCTGCCCGAAACCAAAAATAAACCTAGCCTACCGATCAAGCCTAAGGGGATATGACTCTATGCGTGGGTTTAGCAGGGTACAGCTAGTAGTACATATTTGTTGTGTTCATAAGGGATTATAATACATAAGTACGTACACATGGTACATACCCGTTGAGAATATAAGCATTCATTCTGAATGTTGCAAATTGCAAAGTCTTTAAATACACCAGTACATATGTGTTGAGTCTATAAGTGACTATAATACACCAGTGCATATGTGTTGAGTGTATAAGTGACTATAATACACCAGTGCATATGTGTTGAGTGTATAAGGGAATATATTACACCAGTACATATGTGTTGAGTCTATAAGGGACTGTATTACACCAGTACATATGTGTTGAGTCTATAAGGGACTATATTACACCAGTACATATGTGTTGAGTCTATAAGGGAATATATTACACCAGTACATATGTGTTGAGTCTATAAGGGAATATATTACACCAGTACATATGTGTTGAGTCTATAAGGGACTGTATTACACCAATACATATGTGTTGAGTCTATAAGGGACTATATTACACCAGTACATATGTGTTGAGTCTATAAGGGACTGTATTACACCAATACATATGTGTTGAGTCTATAAGGGACTATATTACACCAGTTCATATGTGTTGAGTC
>JAGDYQ010000329.1:592462-603474 GCA_021962125.1 Bulinus truncatus | reverse complement strand
TTCAGTGTTTGATTACCATCACTGAGGTAAACTCCAATATATAGATAATATGATTTCAGTGTTGATTACCATCACTGAGGTAAGCTTTTCATAGTTAATATGATTTCAGTGTTGGGTTACCATCACTGGGATAAACTCCATCACATAGTTAAATATGATTTCGGAGTGTTGATTACCATCACTGGGGTAAACTCCATCACATAGTTAAATATGATTTAAGTGTTGATTACCATCACTGAGGTAAACTCCATCACATAGTTAACTATGATTTCAGTGTTGATTACCATCACTGAGGTAAACTCCATCACATAGTTAAATATGATTTAAGTGTTGATTACCATCACTGAGGTAAACTCCATCACATAGTTAACTATGATTTCAGTGTTGATTACCATCACTGAGGTAAACTCCAATACATATATAATATGATTGCAGTGCTGATTACCATCACTGAGGTAAACTCCATCACATAGTTAACTATGATTTCAGTGTTAATTACCATCACTGAGGTAAACTCCAATACATAGTTAATATGATTTCAGTGTTGATTAACATCACTGAGGTAAACTCCATCACATAGTTAAATATGATTGCAGTGTTGATTACCATCACTGAGGTAAACTCCATCACATAGTTAAATATGATTTCAGTGTTGATTACCATCACTGAGGTAAACTCCATCACATAGTTAAATATGATTGCAGTGTTGATTACCATCACTGAGGTAAACTCCATCACATAGTTAAATATGATTGCAGTGTTGATTACCATCACTTGGGTTATTTCTATTATCAAATAGTTTAACTGTGATCTCGGTAGTAGTTATCATTTCTTCTGTAAACTACCATTGCCGAGAGCTGATATTGTGACATCTGCCGACTTGGACAGAGCAACCCTGCCCACATGGAACAAGTGAGTGTTGTACTTCCATCCAATATAAAGTCACTTTTAATAAACTAAATCAGGGGTCAGGAAAATCAAGTAAATGTCTCCAATTGACATAATGAAAGAATTTACGAGGGTAAGAAGTTCTAATTAAAGGGGGTGATTGTGGGACACAAAAAAATACTTCGGGGTTAATAGGTTAAAAATTTTCCAATGTCCTAGTGAAATGGGCTGAAAAGTTTCATGACTCCTGACCTATGTAACAACTAAACATTCTCTATTGAAAAAACAAAACCAATAATAAAACTCAACAATTCAGCTATCAATTATACAACTGACTCTGACTTTCTAAAAAAAATCAAAATATAGTCAGAGTTGACACACAACAGGATCTCACTCAAATCTCATTATGTTAAAATAAAAAATGGTTGTTATCTCCTACCACACCCACCCACAACGACTGATTATTTAATTTAACCTGTACAATATTTAGATTACTTCAAAAGTACACTTACTAATTTCATTTAGCTGACACGGGTCACTAGGCCACCACTTAGCTGTGACATTCTCAAAGGGTTTCATTAAGCGACAAGTGACGTTTGTACTCGTGACCGAATAGCCTGCATTACAGTTGTAAGAACACTGTGTCCCAACATAAGGGGGTTTGTAGTCGCACCGTAGAAGTTTGCCATTGGGTATATCTGCGTCACACTCTAAGAAAATAAAATAAATTATAATAGTTTAATATTAGAACTACCAAATCTACATATCAAAATAATTTAAATAGTTTAATATTAGAACTACCAAATCTACATATCAAAATAATTTAAATAGTTAAATATTAGAACTACCAAATCTACATATCAAAATAATTTAAATAGTTAAATATTAGAACTACCAAATCTGCATATCAAAATAATTTAAATCGTTAAATATTAGAACTACCAAATCTACATATCAAAATAATTTAAATAGTTAAATATTAGAACTACCAAATCTACATATCAAAATAATTTTAATAGTCAAATATTAGAACTATCAAATCTGCATATCAAAATAATTTAAATAGTTCAAGATTAGAACTACCAAATCTGCATATCAAAATAATTTTAATAGTTAAATATTAGAACTACCAAATCTGCATTTCAAAATAATTTAGATAGTTCAATATTAGAACTACCAAATCTAAATATCAAAATAATTTAAATAGTTAAATATTAGAACTACCAAATCTGCATATCAAAATAATTTAAATACTTAAATATTAGAACTACCAAATCTGCATATCAAAATAATTTAAATAGTTACATATTAGAACTACCAAATCTGCATATCAAAATAATTTAAATAGTTTTATATTAGAACTACTAAATCTACATATCAAAATAATTTAAATAGTTACATATTAGAACTACCAAATCTCCATATCAAAATAAAAAGAAATAAGATTTTTTTTTTGTGCCACATTAAATGCAAATTAATAAAAGATTTCATTACGAAGGCTAACTCCTTGAGGGCTTTCAAATTTGAGAAATGGTGATAATTGCTGCCCATCAGGCCTGACACTTTTTATGTCTTTGTATTTACTCGCACACTTTGGTTCAATATATCCATTAGCTTGACTGAATTAAAAAATTGAAAGAACATTAAGAAATAACCTTGAAATTTAGTAACTCATGTAAAAAAATACATTCTATATCACCATATTAACTTTCATTATTAATATATTTCATTCAATATCACCATATTAACTTTCATTATTAACATATTTCAGCTTTTTGAATTTAAGGTTGGTAAGTTAAATGTTTAATACTTTTTTTTATGTGTCAGTAGTAGGTCTACGTATGTAAGGATGAGATATTTATCTCTTAAATACTATAAACTTATATGTGAGGGATTTCGCAGTGCCTTTCTTTTACCTCCCACCACCATAGCTGATAGTATAATGACCATGGTGACACCACGAGAGACATATAGGGAACTTAAAACATGTTCTGAAAATTCCCTTGGTTCTCACCAAAGACTTAACCTGTAACCCCTCAGGTCAACAGTCAATTGCTTTACACCCGACCCAAAGTAGTAGACAGATGTCATTAGATGATCAAAACTGCGTAAAGTGTCAAAAACATTAGCAAGGAATGAAAGTGTTTACTGATCTCCTGGGCCCAAATAGCCGCAAGACTACAATATTGTGTGACCATGTATTATGAACTGGAATATTGCATTTTCCCTCATCTATAATTATAACGAAATTAAATTTTTGCATTAGTATTTTGCCAAAGAGGTTCCCATGCATGCTGACTAATCTTTTCATTTGAATTATAAATGCTTTCAAACACAAAATGAGGTGTCATTTTGAACTAGGGCTGTACTGGAATCCAATTCCTTTCCTGTTAAGTCAGATTCCGGCAGTTTTAATAAATCCAGTTCCGATTAAAATTTGTCGGATTTAAGCCGGATTTATTTATTGTTTAAAATTTTGGTGTAAGAAAAAAATGTTAGCGCAACATTTCATTAAATATTTGTGTGTGAAGTCCCTGTAAGGATGAGATGAAATCTCTTAGATCCTATAAACCACTAATGGGACAGTTTTTATGGTGCCCTTCTTTCATCCCCACCGTAGCCGATAGTGCAATGGCCATGGAGGCACTACGGGAGATATATCGGGAACTTGAGCCAAGACCTGAAAAATTTCCTTGGTCCTCACCGGGGATCGAACCAGGTACCTTCAGGTCGACAGTCGAGCGCGCTACTTAGCGCTATACAATTAAATTAAAACAATAACTTCCTTTTTTTTTCTTTCCTGCTTTTTTTAAAAATACAATAATGTAGATCGCTTTTAGTTTAACATGTAAGTAAAAATATATTAAAATGGAAGATTCGAATCATATTTAGCCTAGTAAATTTGATTAATTTATGATTGAGGAAGAGTTTGCCTTTAATTTAGTAAAATCCGGATCCTGTTCAGATTCCGGCAGGATTTAAAAAATACAATCCAGTACAGCCCTATTTTGAACACAAAAAAGAATCTTAAGTTGGCTTGTCAAAGGTTTGAAAGAAAAAAAAAATTCTGCAAGAAAAGACGAAAATTGTCTCACCTAAGTTCTTGTAATGTGCCGAATTTGCAGAATAATTTATTATCATAATAATTATCATAAACACTGAAAAATGATAAAAAAAATAATTATTAGCGCCCAATGATAATAATATTATTTAAAGTACTTATTTTTCTTTTTAAGAAAGAACTACTTATATTCAAAGTTGGATTTTGTAAAAGACCATTTTTTAAAACTGTACGTGTAAATTTGTTCAACAGAGGTCAATAGTTTATTTACTTAAATGCCTAAAAAAAACAACAACTACATTTTAGTACTAAAAACTAACTGCCTTAGATTAGCAGTCCCCAACCCCCGGCTGCGGAAAATCAATGAATCAAATGGTACTCAGCCCCCCTCCCCAAGAAATTATTTCCTCTACATTTACTGTTGTGTATTTCTCACTGGCTTGTGTGACTTTCCATGAACGAGAGGTAAACTGGGAGCCTAGTGTCTTATAGCGGCAGTGGCACTATAAATCAAAATTAAAAATATAAATAATCATCCTCCCAGTCCCTCTACCCCATCAGCAGGCCACTGTGAAACTCCCAAACATTGAACAGTCAGCCGCTAGAAAAAGGTTGGAGACCACAGCCTTAGATCGTAAAAATATTTATAGATATGAATAAATCTGATGCTGAAAAAAAAAAAAGATGTTATACAAATATGAATTGGGTAGCTCCAATAACAATTTTGAAAAATACCACATACAAGTTCTGCATGAAGTTATAGAGAAATTTAACATGTTTATTAATTTAAAATAATAGTTCCCTGAAAATTTTTTGACTGTTTAGGGCATATTTTGGTATTTTTGGGATATAATTACAAGCAATTACAATTTTTTTATAATAACAACTATTACTATTAATTAAATGTAAATTGCGGGGCCCCTGCCAGGTGCGGGGCCCAATTCGGAGCAATCTGTCAAATCGGCCTAAGGCCGGCCTTGATATGAGTAAAAAGTATCCACGGTGCTAGTAGGCCTACGAATACAAGTACTCCAAAAAATGTACTCGAGTACATGTACCTGGTTCTCCGTCTCGATAATTAGTTGAACGAGGTATCGTGAATTTTATTATTTGTTCTTTTTAAAGGTCAAAGAAAACGAGACATATTCATTAGTTTCACTTATTTATTTCAATTTTTCGCTGAATGTAGTTCAAAGACCTATTATGTAAACATTGTTTAGTTTGAAAATAAATTGAGTAGAAATATTTGGTCTAGAATATTCTGATAAACTGGTGCCCAAACTTTTATATTTTAATTATTAAAACAATTTATGGTGATCTAGAACAGTGCTTCTCAAACTTTTTGAAGTCACGGCCCCCCCCTTGGAATGCCAATCAATATGTTGCGGCCCCCCCCTATTTTTTTTTTTGGTTAAGATTGCTTAAATTTATAATTTTAAACTTCTATATGCAAACTTTTACTAGTCAATACATGCTTTTTCTAATGTTAACAATGCAAGAGTGAAAGGATGCAACATATAAAATAACCTAGATTTTATTTTAAACATATATGAATACTATTTACATAAAATACATTAGGTTAATTATATTTTATGTGTCACATTTTTCGAAATTCCACGCCCCCCTCCGGGACAGTCCACGGCCTCCTAGGGGCCACGGCCCACCACTCTTGAGAAGCACTGATCAGAACATTGCTGTACAACCTTTTTTCAACTCACTGTACATTTAAACTGCTATGAAAATTTAGTAATAAATTAAAGAAAAAAATTATATGTATTATTTGGCGACAGGAAACTTGGATTCATGTTTTAATGCAGTAATTACAATATAAAAAGAAAGTTATCAACATTATTTTGTTATTTAATGTATCCCTTTTTGTTGTATCAAAATAAAATCAATCCATTTCAGCTCTTAATTCCAATAGTGCCATTTGAAGTTATACATGATTGTTATACTTATTTTTTAATAATCAGAGACTTTTATCACATCTTTGTTATATAAAACTGGAGAATTAGAAACATAGTTTACAATCATAATTCTGTGTCAAGAAAGCCAAAATAGATAAGTGTAAAAAGAGTCCTGACTAACCCCGTAGCCAAGGGCGTGCCCGCCGCTAGGTGTGGAGTGCCCCCCCCCCTTAAAAAAAGAAGAAAAAGAGGAAAAAATAAAGAAAAAGTAAAGCTGGTGGGTATTGGTGCCTCCCTGCTTACTTTGACCTGGCTACGGGCATGGTCCTGACTACTGTACAAATGACATTTAAAAAATACTGAATTTGATTATTTTGATGTACATGTTCATAGTTTCCAAAAGCTTCTTTAGAAAAGCATTCATCATCATGACTGTGTGTGGAGTAGTGTCCAAGTCATAGTCGCTGATAGGTAATAAATTTCTTTTAAGTTCAACTTTAATTTTTTAACCAAATAATTGTATTTAAGCTAATCAGCCTAATAAAAAGCCCAACTGTGGCAACTAAAAGACTTTTTTGCTTAAGTCCACAAAATGACTCTATGTCGAACATATTTATTATGTCACAAATAAAAACCTACATTTAAGAAATCAGAATCTGTAATAATTAATTGAACTGAATTTACAATGAAAATGTAGTCTCATAGTTTTATTCTATGCAAATATAATATGGTATTATGTTGTATGTGTGTTAAAATTTTCAGCTTGTAAATCCTATTGAGGGGGTGTACAATGATTTGATGCTGATTAATAAACTGTCTTTAGTTTTGGTGAACATAGTATAATTCTATGAGGACTAATTGAAACTATGTATTTTTAAAACTTCAATTTTCCGTCACTACACTAAAGCCGTAAAGGTGAAGCATCAAATCACAAATGCCCCAATCTGCCAAACCAAATCCTACTAATTATGCATATTGTGCTATGGCATGACCCAATACAGCAATTCATGAATGAATTAAATTTCAAATAATTAAAAATAAAACATACTGAGCTGATATTTAAGTTCGATGAGTTATTGTAGTTTGGAAATTTTAACAAACAAATAACCTTAACCGAATACTATGAAAATATCGATACATAAATCTTCCAATGTGGTTGCTTACCATGACGATTTCGCTCATTTTCATGTAAAATAATCTTTTCTCATAAAAAAAATAACATCCAATGTTATCTGTCTTTATAAAGCTTGTTTTAGAGTATAGCATGCAGCATACTTAAAAAATACTAAGATGTGGTTGAGTTAAATTAACTGAACCAAAAAGAAATAAGTCATAAACGTTGTTATTATCATTGTATCTTTACTGCAAGCAGTAACTGTTGATGTTGACAACACACTAGCTCTTTCGCAATTTTATTTGCCAATGGCATATCAATATACACGTGACATTTTGCTGAGTTAATTAATTATGTAATAAAACAACTTACAGCGTCCAATTTTCTGGAAGCGGTTCCTCTACGACTATTATGGCATAAAGTGATGAAAAATTAAATCCCAAAAAGAAGAAATAACAAATCAACACGATACCAGAAAAAGCCATTTTAATCGTCTTCCGTCTTCAATATCCGTGTCGCGGACTCGCGGTATTAACAGCGCTGTGGGATATTGCGTCTTAATGGTTACAAACTATTTTTTTTTCTGGGTAAGTGGTAGAAGACGTGGTGAGGGGGAGATGTGGTTGGCACTTCTGCTATAGTTCAAAGGGCATTGTAAATAATATGTTTTAAATGTAGTTTTACACACTTATTTATTATGAATGATAAATAAAATTGAAGTGTCAAGCATTAAAATAAAACTACGTTATTGTCTATGATAGTAATTATTAGTTTCGGGTTAAAATGAACTTAAATGAATTTAATCGAACGTTATCGGGGTATCCTACAGATTGTGGGTACCAAGTACGATACACATCGCAACGAGAATAATTACATTCGTAACAGAGAGAGTCGTAAAGATTGCAGTCTCGACATTTTACTATGCAGTGACTATGCACATACTATTAACATATCAGCACAAAGGCAGTATGGGCCCATTGGCAAACAAAGTGTCTTCTGGATATAACAAAATTGAAAGCGTTGATGATTGCAAGATACTGAACTGTATATGTCTTTACATTGTCTGATAGTTAAATTAACAATAGATAGTCGGCTAAATGTGGGAACCAGAGAGGTGTGCGGATCTTGAAATTTAGCGTCCGCGTCCGTCCATGGATTTCTATCAATGATCTGCGTCCTCAGAATCTTGCATTATTGGTTTGCAGTCAGTCCGCGCGTCCGCATTGCTGAAATTTAGCTGTTTAAATGACTTTAAATTTTTTATGATAACGCTAAAGAAGATCCGCGTCAGTCCGCGAGTCAGCAACTTAACCATACGAAGCGTCCGCTGTCAGTCCGCGGATTTGGAAAAGTCTGCGGATCTGCGTCCGCAAGCGGACGCGTCCGCTGTCCGCTCATCTCTGGTGGGAACGTGACTGGTCTTTGTAATAATCTGTTATATAGGTCGAGGTGGGTGGGGGTAGTCAATGCCTATCATAGAATGCATAGGGACAATAATATATTATACAAAGTACTTACACTTACTTCAATTGGGGCGGGTGAGTAGGGAGAGACTAAATGAACCCATGATCAGTACCCATCCATTCACCCATCTATCTATCTATCTATCTATCTATCTATCTATCTATCTATCTATCTATCTATCTATCTATCTATCTATCTATCTATCTATCTATCTATCTATCTATCTATCTATCTATCTATCTATCTATCTATCTATCTATCTATCTATCTGTCTGTCTGTCTGTCTGTCTGTCTGTCTGTCTGTCTGTCTGTCTATCTATCTATCTATCTATATGTCTGTCTGTCTGTCTGTCTGTCTGTCCGCCCGTCCGTCCATCCATCCATCCAACTATCTATCTATCTATCCATCCATCTATCTACTGTCTGTCTCTCATGTCCGCCCGTCCGTCCATCCATCCATCCATCCATCCAACTATCTATCTATCTATCCATCCATCTATCTGTCCGCCCGTCCGTCCATCCATCCATCCATCCAACTATCCATCCAACTATCTATCTATCTATTCATCCATCTATCTGTCTGTCTGTCCGCCCGTCTGTCCGCCCGTCCGTCCATCTATCTATCTATCTATCTATCTATCTATCTATCTATCTATCTATCTATCTATCTATCTATCTATCTATCTATCTATCTATCTATCTATCTATCTATCTATCTATCTATCTATCTATCTATCTATCTATCTATCTATCTATCTATCTATCTATCTATCTATCTATCTATCTATCTATCTATCTATCTATCTATCTATCTATCTATCTATCTATCTATCTATCTATCTATCTATCTATCTATCTATCTATCTATCTATCTATCTATCTATCTATCTATCTATCTATCTATCTATCTATCTATCTATCTATCTATCTATCTATCTATCTATCTATCTATCTATCTATCTATCTATCTATCTATCTATCTATCTATCTATCTATCTATCTATCTATCTATCTATCTATCTATCTATCTATCTATCTATCTATCTATCTATCTATCTATCTATCTATCTATCTGTCTGTCAATTTAAAGGATGCTTGCAAGGACCCTCTTCTAATTTTTTTATAATAACAACTATTACTATTAATTAAATGTAAATTGCCGGGGGCCCCACTGCCAACCTGCGGGGCCCAATTCGAGAGCAATCGGATTTTAAATCGGCCCTAAGGCCGGCCTTGAGACTATGAGTAAAAAAGTATCCACGGTGCTAGTAGGCCTACGAATACAAGTACTCCAAAAAAATGTACTCGAGTACATGTACCTGGTTCTCCCGTCTCGATAATTAGTTGAACGAGGTATCGTGAATTTTATTATTTGTTCTTAAGCATTATAAATATTTTTTTAGTGATATAATGTCTCTTGCTGTAGTTACTACTGAAAAATAACAACAATTTATGCACAAATCCCCCCAACTTAAAAGACTAGAGAGAAAGCCAGTCATTTTATTTAAAAGTTCAACCAATCGCCTTTCTTCTCTCACAAGTCCTAGTATACACTCGGAGGTTTCACCGCTTTTTTTAAGTACTGGTTCTGGGAAGTAGAATGTTCTCATTCTATATTGTGCAATGCAACACAACAGCTAGCTCGTACTTTTTTGCCTACAATGTACTACTACACACCGTGGCGTGTATCGCTGGTATCAAATACTGTGTTTTTGTTTTTAAAGTTTCCTATTTAGCCCCTTCCCTATCACTGAATGACAGTGTTATTTATATCACAGTGTTGATTCATATTCAGCCTACAAGTGCTGTGCAGTATGCAACTTTAGCGGGTAATATATATGCCACAGTTATCAAAGAGTATTAGGCGCACAAGACATGCAAGCGGTGACATTGCTGACGGTTTTTTTGCCATGTTTGTCTCTAAATGTATTGTTGCATAGGAAATCTGAATATGCCGCTCCTCCATCAGGGGCGCCGAGAGTCAACAAGGGCCCCAGGGCAGGACATCATTGCGGGCCCCTTAATAAACAATGAGTCGTGACAAAATTGACATGGTTGGACCCCCCCTCTCGGCGTTGCCTGCCCCCCCCATTAATGTGCACACAAAAAAGTACCAAAGTGGAGAAAGAGTCGCCCTCTAAGTATACCGCCCTAGTTATGCCTCTGGGTGCGACTCGACCATTTGTGATAGGGCTTGACTGATTATAACAACTGAACCTCTCTGTCCCCGACCAGGCCCGTAGCGTGCGGGGGGCGGGGCCGGGCCCCCCCTGTGTTATGTCTAGCCCCCCTGCTTATTTGTTCTACTTAGTAAAATGTCATTACCTGCCCCCTGCTGTGCCTGGCCCCTCCTGTAAAATTTTCACGCTAGGGCTGGTTCCCAAGATTATAACAACTCGGGCCTCTCTGTCCCGAGATTATATTAACTTGAACCTCCCTGTCCCGAGATTATAACAACTGAACCTCTGTCCCGAGATTATAACAACTGAACACTCCCTGTCCCGAGATTATAACAACTCAGGCCTCTCTGTCCCGAGATTATAACAACTGAACCTCCCTGTCCCGAGATTATAACAAC
>JAGDYQ010000329.1:548802-591962 GCA_021962125.1 Bulinus truncatus | reverse complement strand
ATTGTAGCTGATTTCCGATATTGTAGCTGATTCAAACCTCTTCTCTCAATGATGTAAATGAGTTACCTCTCTTTCTAAAAAGATTAATATTAGCTGTGGAGACACGATCCATTAGCATTTTGAGATTTTTAGAAACATGGTGTGTGCATGTTGGGGTTTGAAACTGGCATGAACTCTTTTTTTGTTTATTCTTCTTCATGGCTAGTTTTTTAGTGAGGGTACCTGATAGTTATATCCAGTTCTATAGCATGTTGTTAAGGATATGTTTGTGTGTTTGTTAAACTTTTCAAATGTTGAGTGTGATCATGGAGAGAGAGAGTGGGTGAAAGGTCAGAGGTAGAAAGATAAGGTAATTGGTTAATGACAAGGAGTGAACCATGATGGTGACAGTGGAAGTATGATGACCAGAAGGGTTGCTCGAGAGATATGGTACTTAATGGTGGATTAGTCTGTGTTGATGGATTTGTTATATTATCATTATTACATGTATTTGTATTGTTATAAGTATAATAAATGTTGACCATTGGTTCTCTCGTTGACTAATTTTGTGAGTGGTCTTGAGTGGTCATGAGTGGTCTTGAGTGGTCATGAGTGGTCTTGAGTGGTCATGAGTGGTCCTGAATGGTCATGAGTGGTCATCATAAAACAAATAAACTCCCAACACACTTGTTCAAGAAATAAATAAGCATATGCTATGTAGTGGTTTTTTTTTTCATTTATAATAAAGTTGTGTTTTTATTAATGCTCCTACTACTTAACATCAAACAGATAGGTGTAATCACCAACCTGCATATGAAGGCAGATATAACTGATGATGTGCACTACTAAGTCTAAGTCTATTTTGGAGAAATCTGTGCTCTGTAAAACTTCTACTGTTTTACGCCCATACCTGCAATAAAACAAAAGTAGATAATTGTAAAAATCAAAAGTTTTCAAAGTAAAACCTCATTTGCCCAAAACCAAAACAACACTGAATCAAGACAAATCCCTTTGTAATTTGTACATTTATATAAAATAGGTATTTGTGACATTTACTGTCACTGTCAATATTTTGAAAAGCCACTGACAAAAGCTTTTTGCAATATTTATTATCAGCTGTCATAATTGTCGGTGATCATAATTAAAGCGGATTTCACTACACAGGTCTAGATTGTTGTCATGATTATCAGTCATCATAATTAAAGTGGATTTCATTACACATGTCTAGATAGTTTGGAAAAATCAAAGAGTGTTTATGGAAACAATTTAGCAATAAAATTGGACTGCTTTTTTTTTTCCTATTAGAAAAATTAATTAAACAATTTGAAACTTTTTATTGGTTGAAATAGGTTACAATGAAATGATCTGATATTTACGGTTGAAATAAGTCACAATGAAATAATCTGATATTCACAAAGGCACACACACACACAAAAATATTAAATATGGAAATAGGAAATTAAGAAATTAAAAGAAAACATTCCATGTTTTGAGAAGCAGAAATAGATTGCATTTATTACTTTTGATTCAAATTACCTTTCACACATCACACTTTTCAATACAGATTATTTTTTTCAAAAGCCATGAATTCTCCCTAATTAATATGATCTTTTCATATCTAAAAGGTCATGAGATTAATAATTTTTTTTAGATTACATTTTTTTTTCTAATTTGGAAAACTTTTATTTCTAAATACATTTACTTAGCATTCACATCCGTTGTCTGAATTTTGCTTTCCACATATTTAGTTTTTTTTACCATTAAACTATTTTTTACCAGCTGAGAAAATATCTAGAATTTCAAGAAACTGCAATTCTGTGATACCTAATTTTTTTATCAGGGATTTTCATGTGGTATTTTACCTGCCTACCTCACAGGAGTTCTTTTACACCCAACATGCATTAGATTCATTAAAAACTAAGAGTAAAGTCATCATTTGTTTACCTGGGAGAAAGGTTTCTGCACCAAACTTCATAGTTTTGAAGCTCTTCTTTATCCATGCCTGACAACCTTCCACGCCTATATGTACGACTAGGAAGCCTCCTCAAGTTATCTGGTTCATACCTGAAGAGAAAAAAAAATACATTTTTGTACTTGGATAAGTTCGCTAAGCTCAGTTGAAGCAGAGCAGAGATATCATATAATCAGTGCACGTTCAGTGAGCATGGTTTGTTTGCTGTTTTCCCTGTTAAAGTAAAACATTCATTTATTTTTTTTATTTTAATGCCAAGATATTGTTAAAAAAGACAAAGAAATATACCTACCGTGTCAATTCAATAATATCTTCCAAAAGATACTCTTTAACTGGAAACGTTTGGCCAGGTATTTGTAACATGGGACAGTTATCTGTAGATTGGCAGTTTTTTTTTTTATTTTGTTTAGCATTTAAAGGGGGGGGGGGTTATAATTTATATAATTTAAACTGTTACTACATATTAGATTACTGTATGCTAGCACATTAAAATTTGAATATTAAAATGAAATAAAAGAATTAAATTTTGAATTAGAATAACTGCATCCAAATTAGAGAGCTGCATGGGATTGGGATTCGCGAGAGTCCAGCGGAATCCGCGGGACTCCCGCGGGATTGGAAATAAATTTATCGGGAGTTCCATGGGATTGGTTTTGTTTTTGCGGGAGTCCCATGGGTTTGGGTTTCGTTTTTGCGGGAGTCCTATGGGTTTGGGTTTTGTTTGAGTGGGACTCTCGCAGACTTCTGATGAATCAATCAAATCGCATGGATGATCTTGGGATGATGTATGATACACACCTAGTTCAGGGCCTTTCCTTGACATTTTTGGTATTTAGGTCAAAACGTCATTAGCAATAATATAAACTACACATTTTGACGATTCAGGCGATACCATTTGCGACTAGGTTAGACATACTACCGAAAGTTGAAAATCGTCATTTTTGTAAAGTTGACACGAAAAAACAATTACCCCCACCCCTAATATTAATTATTTTCAATATAATAATGATACTTATTGTGACGAGCTAGAGTAGATTTAGAGACAGAGACTACCCCCTTCGATGTTTGAATATAACAGATACCTAAGAGTTAGGAGTAATACCAATAAGGGTGACAAGGGGACATACGACTTAGGACAAGGTGGGGAAACAATAGAATAGTAGACAGCAAAGGTGTGAAGACCGAGAGGCGACGTCCGACAGGCTAGTAGGGTTAACAATGACGACCATAAAGATTAGATAGTTAGGAAAATACTGAAGGGATTGTGACATACTTAGGGTAATTAGGGCACAGACGTTGGGGTATAAATAGGGGCTGGATTCGGACATTAGTTAATTAAGAGAAGTTAGAAGTTCGTAGTCATGAGTACAGAAAAGTGTGAAAGTTCTTGAAGAAAGGCGGTCACAGTTGGCTCCAGAGAGTGTTAATGGCATCTTATTTTTACATGGACTTGAACTGTAGAACTGTTTATTTTACCTATTATCTTGAATATAAACAAATTTTTAAACCATTATTTATGAGTTATAGAATATTTTTTTTGAAGGGAGCGGGTGGGGTTGGGAAAATTTTTGCGGGAGCGGGTGGGATTGGGAAAAATTTTCGTGGGAGCGGGTGGGACAGGGGGGAATTTCTTTTGGGAGCGGGTGGGACTGGTTTGGAAAACGCGGGATTGGGTGGGACTGGGTGTGATTTTGACTCCCGTGCAGCTCTCTAATCCAAATACCGTCCCCAATGTCAATTCATCAGGACCCTAACTCAAAAAAAAAAAAAAAATTGCAAATTTTATTCACTTGTGCAATAATTTATTCTTTTTCTGTGACATATCACATATAAACGAGCCGATGTCAGTTGGATTCACCTAATTAATATATCAAAGCAGTTCAATGAATCAATATTGTCACAAAATCCCTGAGACATTCCACTGCATTAAGTAATCTTCAACCACCAGTAATTTAAACAACTTTCTGTCAATTATATTTTATGAGAATTATGATCCCCATAATTAGGAAAAGAAAAGATGTATGTTTATTTCTCTATAAATTTATATATTAGAGCTATTTCTTAGAGCAGTGGTCCTCAACCCCGCGGACCGCGGACCAGACCCTGGAACAAATGTTACTGGGCCGCAGGAGAAATATTAAATTATTTTAATTTCTTTCTCTCGTGATTATGTGACTTTCCATGGACGAGAGATAATCGACGCCCCCCCCCCCCCAGTGGGCCGCGGTGAAATTATCAAACGCTGACCGGTCAGCGGCGAGAAAAAGTTTGGGAGGGGGGGACGGACCACTGTCCTTAGAGTGTGAAGTAAGAGAAACTAAAATTAAAAACTTGTTGCTTTTTTTTTTTTTTCTATTTATGAATGGAGGTTACTTCTCAAAATAACAGACTTACTGAAATATGCACAGAACATTTCTGCATTGAGAGTGGCGCTCATCAGAATGACCCTCAGGTCAGACCTGCGAAGGATGAGATCTTTCAGGATGATCATCAGGAAGTCAGACTGTAGGTCACGCTCATGGATTTCATCGATGATAATATGTGTGGCCCTGCTCAGGTTCCTGTTGATGGTTTATTTTGTTTTAAAGGGAAAAAAAATTTCTTTCGTCATCTAGATATTATTTTTGATCACATGATTTGTAAGCTAAAGCGGAAAATTAAAGCGCAATGCTTAGACTCTTTCAGTCATTTTTATATATAAATAACTGTGATAAGTTATTTTTTATTATTTGTTTAATAAATATTTCAAATCAGGTTTGTTTCTCTATCCCTTTTTTCTTTATTTTTTTTTTTTTTTTTGGTTTTCGTAACTTATATTTGAAGGGCTTGGTACCAATAATTATCAAAAATGATTTTAAAAAAGATCATAGGCTAATGCACACTCGAGAACTAGTCTTAGTACCAGAAGGTGTTTGTGAAGTCTCTAGTAAGGAAGAGATGAATCTCTTAGATCCTATAAACCACTAATTGGATGGGTTTTATGACGCCCTACTTCCATACCCAACATAGCTGATAGTGCAAAGGCCACAAATGCACAACTGGAGATATAAGAGGAACTTTAATAACCATGACCCGAAAATCTATTGGTCCTAACCGGAGATCAAACCAGTGACCCTCAGGTCAACAGTTGAGCGTTTGACCACATGACCATCTGTCCCCCATATTACCAGAAACAATCTAGTCCCATGAAAAGTTGCACTCGCCAGTGAAACAAAATAAAACAAAAAAAAATACATTGTTCACAGTTATTGTCACATTGGACTTAGCAGCTTCTAAAAATATATGATATGTAATTTATATTAGAAATTCATGACCAGGAAAACAGACAATGAAACTTTTTAAAAAAGGCAAACTTAAGAATTACTACAGAAGATAATCTTCGTTATACATGAAGAATTACTACAGAAGATATCTTCGTTATACATGTATCTATAAGGTCAGCAACAAGGTATGAATCGAATTCCTCACAACATAGCTTCGATCCTCATTCAATGTTAGCTTGATAAAAAAATTGATGCATTCACTAGTGATCACATTAACAAAAAGTATAATTAAAATAATAATCCACGAAATGATTCACATAAATAGTCTGTACTTACACACAACAGAATTAAAAAAAAAAAACTTACGGATCACTTTCAAGAAACTTTAAGACTATGCCTGTAGTGCAAAATAAAATTGAGCCAAGAGACCTGGGAAGTTTTCTGTGAAGTGAGACGGCAATTAAAAATTGATTTAGTACATTTCTATTTAATTCTGTTTTGTAAGCATAGCAGAGCAAGTAATGGGTCACTGAGCTTGACCCATGACCCATCAAGTTCTTGACCCAGACCCATCATGACCCATTAAATGTTATTTTCAAGATGGCGGCCGTCGCCATAGAAACCATTTTGAAATTTTTAAAAAATCGTGCAGCGATGGGTTTTTTTAGGGTCGGGCGGAGACTAATGATGGGTCGTGGGTCAGGGAACATTGACCCATGACCCATCCAATTTTGCGACCCATTTGACCCATGACTTGCTCTGAAGCATGGATATGAATACTTTTTTTTATTTTTTTTTTACAGGTTCATTATCAACGTGCAATTATCACAGCAATAAAGCTATTACATTTATTTTTATTTTTTACGATATCTGTTGATTTAAAAAAAAAAAACCAGCTTTCATTTATTTAAACCGTTTTCTTCTTATTTGGTAAAAAACAAAAAAAAGACTAGTATTTGAAATATAACAGCTGAGATCAAAATGAATAGATTGGGGTGGGTAGGGCACATAGAAAGAATGGAAAACAACAGAGGTCCGTCCAAAAGGAATATGTAAGGTAACAACCAATGAGAAAAGGCCTTAAGTCAGACCAAGAAGCAGATGGTTGGAGGAAGTGGAGAAAGACCTTAGCCATAGCAGTGAGAGAGTGGAGGAAGAAGACCATGGATCGGGAAAAGTGGAGAAGAGTAGTATGGCAGGCCAGGGCCCTAAATGGGCTGTAGAGTCAAAGGAAGAAGAAGATGTATTTGAAAAATACCTGTTCTATTTGAAATTATTTGTCTTTTCATATAGCAATTTAAAATAAATGTTGTACAGAAAGAACATTTTATGAATTCAATTATAATGCAGAAAAAATTTACTAATTAACATGCCAAGGAAAAAATACGATTAAATTTTATTTTATTTTTTAAATGAGTACTTCTGTGATCAAGAACATCAAAATACAAGTACTTAATGATAATTTTTATTAAAATGTAATGAAAAATAGCCTCTTACGATTCCAGTCTGATCTGGTAGCCCACACTACAATTTCCATGGGAGTCTAGTCTTTCACATCTTTCAGCTGCTACACGTTCAGCCACCTAATTAAATATTGAAAACAATTTATCAAAAAATAAAAAATTATTTTTCAATGTGAGCCATTATTTATATGCAGCTCGGTGGAGTGAAGAGTTTCAATACTCATTAAAACAAATAATTTAAGGGGTACATGTTTATTCCCCCAGTCCAAAGTTAAAGTAATATTAAAATAGTGAATTTTTTTATCCCCAGTATAGGGAACATATTGCCCACCTAGCTATGAAAAAAATACTGGCACTGCTGAGAAGGCGAAAAAAAAAACGACAGATCATGAAGTTTACTTAAAAACTATTTTCACCAGATTTAATTTTAAAGGATACAAATATTTTTTTAATAACAATTAATTTCAAGTTATTCATAATATTCCATAATGTCAGTTTAGAAATTTAGGATCTTTAGAAACATTGATGATTCTACAATCTACATGTATTTTAAGAAGTATTTTCATATTAAATGCAGGATAATTTAAAAATTCAATGCTTGTGAATTGTGAATTTTAAAACTATAAAAATTTAGTAATAATAATAAAGTGATATATAGAAATTGCACAGATTCTTACGACATACAGAAATGGCACTGATCCTTCTTGGTTGGGTACAGATTATCCTACACTGACTCCCTTGCTCTCTGTCGATGCTATCATCAAGTATAAATTGTGGAACCTGAAATTGAAATACAATAGAAACATGCAAGAGTAATGGATAATGAAAATTGGTAAGAATAATATTTTCTGGAGAGAAACTTGTAATTAACATTCTTGAACTACCTTTTTTTGGCATCAGTAAAATCAGATTTAAAACAATAGACATGTCATAACATTTACTTTTGAAAAGCTCTATAATACTATGCCAGGTTGTAGTTGCTTTTAATATCTTGAAATATATAATAAACGCCTGAGGTGTCACTAAGAGTTTATCAGAAATGTAATGACACATCTTACAGAAAGGTATTAATAGAAGAAAATTTTGTCAAACTAACGCCCACACATTAAAATTTTATTAAAAAATAAAACCTGAGGATAGCAGAAATTATAAATGCTAAGAGGATAGTAGAAATTATAAATGCTAAGAGGATAGTAGAAATTATAAAAGCTAAGAGGATAGTAGAAATTATAAATGCTAAGAGGATAGTAGAAATTATAAAAGCTAAGAGGATAGCAGAAATTATAAAAGCAAAGAGGATAGCAGAAATTATAAATGCTAAGAGGATAGCAGAAATTATAAATGCTAAGAGGATAGCAGAAAATAAAAGCTAAGTTAGAAAATAAATGCAAAATAAGTTTAATATATATTGAATTATTTGATGAAATTTTAGACCTGAGTAGTTTTACCGCAACCTGTTTCACCGCTGATGACCAACACTTGATTGTCTCTAATAGTGTTTACAATCACCTGAATAAACAAAACAGAAAATGTGAAATTATGAGATCATTTGTCAATAATTCATCTAACAGTCAAAATGCTAAATTTATAATTAATTATATGGCAAAAGAACACAGCGGCTTAACGATATACAAAACCCATCTATAAGAAACTTATGTAAGAATAAAATTTACTGAAACTATATGGGGCTAAAGACAGTTTAAAATTTTTTTCTACAAAATGAACATTTCAGCACATGTGGAGGTAAGCTTGCATCATAGTGAAGTAGATTCAAAACATAACCTCCAGTAGTCCATGCTAGACAAATCTCCTTCCATAGAATCTATCATCTCTTTTACATCACCAGACTGATTTTTAAACATCTTTTATTAAAGATTGTGCATGTGCATGAGTTTAAAGAAACTACGTTACCAGCTGAGAAAAGCATTTCAAAAATAAATATCTTCTTTATCAAGAAAGATGTTTTTCTGTTATAAAGCATGCAAGGCTGAATGTAGAGGTCTTCATAAAAAAAAGAATTCCAATATGACATTTCACGAAGCAGCAATGCAAAACGCTTTAAGTGAAACGACTCATAGATCCATAAAATGAACAGTGTTTAGCATTTAATTAGGGAAGAGACTTTGATGTGCATGCGTGATAGAAGTTGAAGAGGTAGCCTAGGTTGGGGGGACTTGTTTGGAAGTGTTGGGGGTCGAGGTTATTGCAGAGTTATAGATGATATGAAGTAGCACAGTTTACATTGTGTTAATGTCTGTTAAGTTGTTTATAATTGACCAACATTACGTTTCTTTATTTGAAACGATCTTTTGCTTTAGATATATTCCATATGTTGGTCATATAATAAGCAAAAACAATTATCATTTATAAAAAAAAAACAATAACTTACATCTCTCATACTGTAGCATGGCAGTTTTTTCCTGAAATCCAGCATGGAAATGTACTGTTCTTTTTTGACTAACTGCTGTAAGGATAACTTCAAAGCGCTGTCCACGTCAGGCTGAGAGTGAACTAAGTCTTGGTCTTGAACAAAATCTGAGATAGAAATGAGTAAAAATTAGTATAGAAATGAATATAGAAATGAACATAGAAATGAGAAAAGAAATGAGTACAGAAATGAGCAGGCATTTTTATTTATTTGTGTATCTATACTAACTATTCAATGAGACCTATGTTACAAACAGTTAAACTTCCTTTTCTGCTACTTCATTAATTAGCTTAGCTTGCAAAAATAGTACAAAAAAAAACATAGTCGAATTAATAAATTCTTAGCCTATTCTCAAAGCAGTAACATGATTTAGAAAAATTCATTTTCAACAAAATATGCAGACATTATTTCTCATGAAGATATATTTGTTCAGGTGACATTTGAGAAGTCACAAAACAGAGTTGGTCTCATATAATAGTAACGAAGTAGAAGACCGTTATTATATTTTTTACTTGTCCTTCTGGCTTTTTATGGGTGGGGGGGGGGGGTAATTGGTCAGGTGTCCTATAAATGTACGTTATCATTTTTTTTTACCAGCCTCGGGTTCCTGGCCAATATACGGGTAATCCCCATGGGACTTCATATATTCAACCACACTGACGACGTTGGGTACATCCAAATCATCAAACTCATCCAAGTCAATGAGCTCATCCTGAGGAGCAGAGAGATGGGCATCAGCTGTGAATGATATAAATAAATAGAGTTACTCTTCTTTACACTATCAAAAGATTGTTTTTTTCTGCTTATAACCGCCAAATTTTACAATTGAAGGCATGAGCACATTTATTACATCAAATGGCTTACTTTGAAAGATTAAAAATCGTTATTATTTTAATCCTGTTTGGCTTATTCAGCCCAATTCATTCTTTTTTTTAATTAGTACATATAGAATGTCAATCAACCTAAACATTTTACTATGGCTGAAAAATCTGAAAGCAAACATTTTGCAATAAAATAATGTAAAACTACTATCCATAAATAAGACTTTTAATTAAAAAAAATGTTCCTAACAAAGGGGGAAAAAAAGATACACATATATGTTAGTAAACACAAAATATGAGATTTCTGTTCTCTTGTGAAACATAATGTAAAATCAGTTATTACATTTCATAAAGATTTACAGTAAAATGAGTTATGTTAAATACAATTCTGTATCAATTTAACATCTTTACCATTACTTTAATGTTTTTTTAAAACCAATGAGGAAAATGACGAAATGTGCCATAAAAGTTAAAATTATATAGCACCAAGTTTTAGTGACCTACACCACCAAAGGTGATTAGCTACTTTAAAGTATCATCTTTTGAAAAAAAAAATCATTAACTGTATTTTGCTCAATTTATTAAATCTCTTAAGAAAAGTTCCCATCTAACTGAAAGTTTGACGAATAATTTTTTTAAAAATTGAAATGAGTGTTAGCTTTAATGTAACTACCTCTAGCAGGATCAAGATTTGAGTCCCCAGAATTAGGTGGTCCTACCATTTCACATTCTTTTCCAGCATCTAGAGAGGATTAAAATATACTGAGGTAAACATTGAATTATGAATTCCCCCTTTAGCTGAGCCTAGCTCATTATCAAAAAGAGGTTTAAAAAATATATTTCTCTCTTTTTTTTTAAACACCAAACTATGACACTTTTTTCCACTACATGTTTCAATAAATCAATTAAAAAATATCTACAATCTGAATTTTGACCCGTGATATGTTTTCCACGTTAATATTTATTATAGATTGACGGCAATTACAGATTACTTTTCAACTCAATGTTAAAAAAAAAAATATTAAAGCTACGTGTAAGAACTAATGTGAGAAGCAATACTTTACCAATTCAATGTACATTATGCAATGATCATAATAAAAAAAATGATAAATTCAATATGTAAGATCAAACAAAACAAAAAAAAGATTTATTTCCTAGTCATTAGTAGAAGACTCTAATCTGGTCTAATCTAGTGGAAGGGCATACCCAATAACTAAAAATCCATTAAAAAATTACGTTTTCAATCCAAAACATCATTAAATAATTTTTTGAATAGTAAGGAGACAGGATGTTGACAAGTCAACAATATTCAGTAATGAAATACTTTTTACCAGTATTGTCAATTGTATCTGAATCATTGCTTTCCATATCCCAGGAATCAGGTGGTTCATCTTTTATGTCTGTAGTTTCTACACCTATAGAGAAATGCAAAAGGACAAACATTCAGCAAGTGGTAAGTAATTTAGACAGACTAGTTCAAAGAGTCGAGTCATAAATAATAACATGAGTAAATAAAAATAAAAGCAAACTGTCCAATTTTTCAAAGAGTTGCTTTTTTAGCTGTTTTTTTTTTTGCATCTTATACAAATAATTTCTTTAAAGAGTTGCTTTTTTAGCTGTTTTTTTTTTTGCATCTTATACAAATAATTTCTTTAAAGGTCATTTATAATTCAGTTAGCTAAACTCATGTAATACAATTTATTAAAAAGCTTGTTGCCTAAAATGTTCACAGTATTAAAGGATTAAGTTTTGTTTTTAGGAATTCGCAGTGACATATCATTGAGCTTTTTTTTTACATATTTAAAAAGTTTTCTTATAAAGCCTAAATAGGACCATTCAGTTCAAATGAAGTAGAGTTCATCTGCTTCTGTAACCCGGCTATTTTATAGGATTGTGTGGCAAGTACAATCTCCAATATATCTTTACTTTCCCCAACAAATGTCATGTACATCTGGTATATGACTAAAAAAAATTTTCATTATTATTTATTCCCCATACTATCATATCTATACAAAAAATATCAATAACAACCCTCAACTGTTAAAAAACGTTACCCTCCACACGCCCAGTAAATATTGTATGTCATACCCGCATTTAGTTTTTTAACCACAATTGTGTTCTTTGCTGTTCCATGCACCTTCAGCATTTTAGTTGGCTACTATTATATGCACAATTAGTATTTGTGTCATTTCTGGATTGTCTCAGAGCAGTTCTGTCAAAAAATGCTCCAGCTTCCAAGACGAGCAAGAGAATTTGGTCTTCAAATTTAGTGCATTTCCGAAAAGGCATTAAATCACCAAAGCATAGTACTGTTGACATTCTTGATCAAATGCCAAAAATTCCAATGGAACTACACATCGTGAACATATATAAAACAATTGCTTCTGATGTAAAAAGCAGAAAAGACATGATCATACAATGTTGTTAAGATATTTGAAAGATATAATCAAAATTCTGGAAACTATGATTTCACAGCGATGTTTAATGTATGAGATGAGAAAGGAGAGAGGTTGTGCCAAGGAGACAGAGAGATACACTTTAGATTTCAACAAAAGGAAAAGTAGGCTATTGTATCTCAGAAGATGATTCAAAAAAATATTCACCCAAGAAAAATGAAATTACTTAAAGGGAAAGTGCCAGTCACAGAAAGCTTTACTGAAGAAAGTTTTGAATCAAGTGTCTTACCAAATTTGGATACAGAAGATTCTGTGAGTACAGAAGATTCTGTGAGTACAGAAGATTCTGTGAGTAAAGAAGATTTTGTGAGCGAAGAATAGTGTTCCAGTAGTAGTGAAGATAATGAGAAACCATAAAAAACCTCTTCTTCAGTGTGTTTAGTGACTGCAGCAAAATTGAGTACAAAGAAGGTCCAAAAAGTTGGAAAGTGGAGTTTGCATATCCACTCCAACTCAAAGCAGCATTTACAAAGGTCTAATGAAAGAAGCAGAAAAATTAAAAAGTAATTTCAAGGAAAACTTTAAAAAGAAAACGGGTGCTTACACTTTGATGGAAAGACCTCACAAAATAAAGCACATGAGGTTGTCATAAAAAATGAAAAAATGGAGGTCAGACTCGCTGTTCTTCAGCTGGCAAATGCAAAAGGGGAGACAATATTCAATGGGAAAAAAAAATTTTCTTCTTCTTTCTTTCTTTGGCTCTACATCTCACTTAGGCCCTGGACTGCCATACTACTCTTTTCTCCACTTTTCCCGAATAAAAACTGTGCTCAATGAATAAAAATGATTGCCTCTGACTCAACTGCAGCAAATACTTGATGAAGAATTGGTGCAGTCACACTGTTACAGAAACACTTTCAAGATGTTGGATTAGAAAAAGCTGTATACATTGGATGATATCACCACATTCTAGATAAAATATTGAAACATGTCATGAATGATCATTTTGGTACATCAACAACTTCAGCAAACATCAGATACTCATTTGTTTTAACAATAACAGAAAAGTATGAACAACTCAAAACATCATTTGATAATGCTAGAGCACCACTAAAGAAATCAGAACAAGAGCATGTAAGCTTGTAAGCAGCATACAAAGACTTTGAATTCATTAAAGACATAATGGTCCAACTTCTGTACCAACAATAGAGTTCTAATATCTATGCAAAGCGTGCAATTAAAGTGATGCAAGATATACTTTCACTTTGTAAGTCCATTGAAAAATTGAACATTAAATTTCTTTTAACTAATTCACAATAGAAATGTACATTATAACAATTATCAAAATTATTATTATGTTGTTTTTTTTTTAAATACAGTGAAATGTCGCTATAACGAAATTCACGGGGACTCGAAATTCGTTCGTAATACTGAAAATTTGTTACACTGAAATGGGGGGGGGGGTCCCCCACGACATTTTAAGTTTTTTATACATACCGCCAACGTCATTGAACTAAGGGACATAATTCATTTATTTGTGCAACAGTTATTCAACATGACATACTTCCCTTGATTTATAAGAAACCTGTGCAATGTGCCCATTACGGCTCTCTAACTCATATTGTCTCATTTATTAAATAATTAAATATTTTTTTAACTGGATTCAATTTAATTATAATAAGAAAATGTCAAATAATACAAACACACAGAAGTCACCTGAAAAAGTCTGTAATTTTCTTCTGAACACTCCCAAGCATAAAAGATCGTTCTAAATATTCCCCAATATTCAACTGCAGTCCGGTTGATGTTCGAAAGAACATTGCCTGGCTGGGTAGTTGGGAAATGCTACCCTTAATTACTTGCTTATAACCGCCATACACATCAAATCCATTATGTCTTTCTCATACCTCCCAAAAAAGTGTCTTGCTTCTTTCTCATCACCGCACCCTCCCCCGCACACAAACATAACACTGGTTTATTGATTTTTTAATTAATCCTACGTACGTCACTATGTTCTCTACGTGCAGGTGGCTGACATCTTATCTCTCTCCACCCCCTCCCCTTTCTACCATTGCTAAAATACTTCTCTCACCCATCCCCGTTCGTAACAGCCACCGCCGCTCCACTTCCCCCCCCTCTCCAGTTCGTTGTTACGTAATTGTGCCCGCCGTCCCTTGGCTGTCTCGTGACGTCTTAACTCTCTTCCTCTCCCCTTCCCGACCTTGCTTAAACTCTCATCTACCCCCCCCCCTCCGTTTGTTACGTAATTGTGACACAGCCACTCACTCCCCCCCCCTGCCGTCCCAGGAGGATACTTGTCTCAGTACTGCACATGGTGGAATTTATGTTTACTATCCTCATCAGTAGAGGTTAAAGGTTACCATAACATCTTACTCCTCTCACACTCCCCCCTCCCATTATTTAGTAAATGTGAATGTCGTTTGAGTTCAAGTTGACTTGAGTTATAGAAATTTGCCAAATTAAAATTTTTTTTTTGGTAAGGGGATAAAATTAAATATCTGCAAAACGGCTATTTTTTTTCGCAATACTGAAAATACGAAATTCGTTACAACGACACTTTTTAAGAGATGTTAAATAAGCCAAGGGGAAGGGGCGAAAAAAAAATTCACTGTACTGAATAATTCGTTACACTGTTTGTTATAACGACATTTCACTGTATTTGAAAAATTTTTATGCTCTAAAATATTCGTGTTGATTGGAGGGTGAACTTTTTTTATGCAAAACAAAAATTACCCATATTTTCTTTATTTGTGATACAAAGCTCCACCAAATATGATATGGGGACATAGGCTTATATTTTAGTCATACCCCTATGTACATATTTCTAAGCTGTGAGGGACATCAATCCGACACGTGAAAAATTCAGGCACTAAACCAGGCTCAAACTCGAGACCTTTCAGTTAGCAGTCAAGCAATCTACAACACCTTTTGCATATTTGCTTCAGAATTAATTACATGGTTCTAGCATGAAACACATCACTTGAATTAGAATGAAAAAAAAAATTGCTATTGTAAAAAAAGGACACCAAAAAAAAAAATACCTGGTCTAAACTTATTTGAGAACCTCTGATCCTCATGGTCCTCCTCCAGCTTGAGTGAACTTGTTGAAGAATTCGACCTGACTAAAAATATATTTCAACAGTATTTAAACAAATTTTTTCCTAGTGATCATTAAATGATGCTGATAAGCTGTTCGTGGTACTAAAAAAATATTAATATCACCTATAAAAAACATGCAACAGATAAGGTTGATGGGTTTAACTTTATTTCATACAATTATGTCAAAAAATTCCAAAAAAAAATCATGTTCCTTACTTGGGACATAACAAGTCTCAGATGCTCCAGGACTGAATTCAGCCCCTTTCTGAAGGCTGCTAAGAAGCTGCCGAATATTTTCTTCTCTGCGTCCATCCATAAAGAGTGATGAAGTCTAAAATTCAAAAAGATAATGAAAGAAACAAATGTTAAAATAAGTAGAAAAAAATATTTGTGTATGTATATAATTAAATCAGGACGTTTGATTAAATACTATAAATGTAATACATTTATTTAACTACATTGTGGTAACAATAACAATAGATAACCTGTCAGCTGCTATTAGTGGTATGCAATGAAACTTTTTATATCAAAGAAATAATGAGAATAATGTTTACAAAAAAAAAAGCATAATAATAATAAAACACCATGAGAACACCAAACACAGAAAGAAGAAGAGGAAGATGGAAAGAGTACAAAAAAAGAAATGGACTGAGATGAGCTATAAAAGAAATATGATCAGGTCTTTACTAATGCCTTAAAAGCTTACAAGATGAGACTGAAGTGAAAATCTATACCACAGAACAATTAGCATAAAATTGCAATAGAATATCAGCCATAGCGGATTTCACAGACTTGATTCACTGCATTTTTTTTTATTCACAAGAGTGCATCTGTCATTCATACCAAAGGACGAGTAAGTTTGAATTATTAACGCAGAGTTAAAATTACAATAAGTACTCATTTTATTAAGATTATAATTTTAACATACATTTGTACTTCTCTGTTTTTCTTGCTGAGCTCTGTTTTTTCTAGCATACCACAGTCCAATCTCTTTGCCTCTCAACCCTGGAGGATGTTTTCCTCTGCTGGAATTGTAATCATCTTTACTGTCTGATGATTGAGGACATGCTGCTTGGAATTTAGATGTATTATTACAAAGAACAGGTTTTAAAAATGGACCAACAAGCCAAATGAGAATGTTACATTGCAATATAATAAACATTTTTATGTTACTTATGAATGAAAAAAAATATCAACTTTAAATACTACTGAATTGTAAACAATTAATTTTGTAATCAATACCTTTCATTTATTCAAAGTAAAATTAAACTCTGAAAGCTAAAAGTAAAAGTAACAGTAAAGTTAATCTTAAATTTGTACATTACCTTGCTGAGCATTATTTACGTTGTCTCTCTTTCTTCCCCTTCCTCTGACATCTTTAAAATTTAAACTATATCGCTCAGCAGGTGAAAATCCACGATTTTGCATTTTTGTGTGTCTTAAATTAGTTTGCTGTAACTGTTATAGCTTCTCTCACAATAAACTATGCTGATAAAAATAAGAAGGTGGACACATTTTTGAAAAAAATCACAATATTAAATCAAATTAATTAGCTCATAAAATACTTTTACAAGCAGAGCAGTGGCTAATTATTTTTTTGGTACCATGATCGAGTTACATTTTTTTTGGTGCCCTCCTCTCAATCTGAAATGTGCAAAAATATTTGAGATTGCTCTGTCTGTGCCCCTTCCTAGTTCAGCGCCCTGTACAGCAGCACAAACCGCAGTACCCTTCCTATGCTACAGATTAATTGAATACTAGCATTATTTATATTATATTATTAGGTGTCATGAAAATATTGAAACTGAAAATCTCACAGCCTGATAATGAACAATTTATTACTACTAGAGTTGTCTAGAGGAATCTCAAACTGATACAATCAGACATAATGAATAATAATGATCAATGTAAATAAATAAATGTTACTTAGGTCAGAGGAAATGTATTGATTATTATTTTTTTTTAAAGTAAAGTTTGCAACTAAAAGAAGATTTTAGTCATTTTACAAGATTTTACAATTACTTTAAAGTTACTATGACCTATAAGTATGAAAAAATCATTTGAAACGTAATCTTGGACAAAATACTATTTGAAAGAGTAATGAATATTACTATTAGGCAATTATGAGTTACCAAATAATGTGGGAAATATGTCCATAAGTAGTTCTGACAGATCACTTAATATGAGGGTACCATTCAGAATTCACTAAAGTTGAGACATTCTCTTGTTTACAGTATCCTACAGTTTATTTCTTCAAAAAAGGATCACTCTTCTGTTTAAGAAATTAATTCTCTTTTATAGGTCACTGAACTAAATGCACGGATCTCGGCTATAAAGGAACGATTAACACTATTTCAACCACATGTATGTATATGGTTTGATCTAGGGTTTCCCTCCTGGGATAGCGGCATGCCGGGATCCTTGCCGAATTTTAGCTTATTAAACACTACCAGGGTCGTTGAATGTCCATCCTGGTATCCCGGATTATGCAGAACGTCGGGAAATAAGAAACCCTAGTTTGAACATATTGTGACTTGTCAAATCCATTCCTATGTATTTGGAGGCACTCTTTAGTTCCGATGCGGATATTTCAAAATATGTTGGGGGTGCGGAGATTTCAAAATATGTTGGGAGGGGGGAGTCCTAGGCTAAATCTAAACTACCTGGCAGAGCCCTGATATAAAGAGAATCAGATTTAATAGGAATTAGTACTTGTGGGGACCAGGGCTCGATTTACCGCCGGGGAGATCCCCGCAATGAGATCAGTCATCACCGGCTCCGCTTTAGCTAATATATCCCATAGACATTTATCCCCGGCTGTGCAGAAATTATGTTTCATCCCCGGCACTGGTTTTTTTCTTAAATCGAGCACTGGTGGGAACCCAGTGTGCAGAAGCCTATGCTCATCCCAAGAACGGCTCAGGACGTAACCACACTCATAGAAACTATACAACTGCATTTATGGCTACACTGAGCTTAGAGAAATGTTTGGGTGATGTTATTTTAATGATACTATGTCTTCAGGAATCATGCTACATGACCTTGACAACAATAATTTCTTTATTCAAATTTGAATGTGTCCATGACCACCAGAAAAAAATCCACTGACGTAATAGAAGTATGATAGTCCATATTACCATTTTTTTTTAATTAATTTGGTGGTACATAAAATATATAGAACTCCTTAACAAAACAAGTGTGCTTTGTTGTTATGTTTGTGCGAGTAGAGTGAACCACATAATATATATTATATAGAATGTGCACCGTTAAGTTAAAGAATTTTTTTCCAAAAGCTGCCATATCTGTGTATTATTCTATTGTGTATCAATATTTAGGTGATACACTATTAAAAAGCAAACTAAAAAATAGTGGGACTTTTTAAAAAGCCATTCTTTTCTGTATAATTTATATCTGTGGAGTATATGGGCAGACGTAGGCTGTGCAGATTAAACACCGATCCCAGGCAAATTTTAATTGGATAGCAACAAAAATAAAATTGATCATTAAAAGAATCTATGAATGGTGGGGAGGGGGCGTAAGGGCGTAATTTGTAGGGGGGGGGTCTGTGAAGTGTGACATGGGAAAAGGGGATTGTGGTCTAAATATCAAGGGGAAAAAAAAGCATTGCATACTAAGTGAACGGCCATTGGGACTAGCATTCGTCATGGGCCCTTTAGATTACGAAAATAATAACTTCAAATTTAGAACAGTAGGGATGCTTTAAAATATTATCCGTACAAATCATCTCATATTTGATGGGACCTCATGAATGACATTAGACTGTGTTTTGTCTGACAAATTCAGAAATTGATGCAGGATTGAAATTTTACTAATCCTGTACACCTCATTTAAAGAAAGGAATTAGTCCTTACAAATGGCTATTGTCTGCATGTCCATTAGAGAGCTGCACGGGATCGGGATTCGCGGGAGTCCCGCGGAATCCGTGGGACTCCCGCGGGATTGGAAATAATTTTATCGGGAGTCCCGTGGGTTAGGGTTTTGTTTTGCGGGAGTCCCGTGGGTTTGGGTTTTGTTTTGCGGGAGTCCCGTGGGTTTGGGTTTTGTTTTTGCGGGAGTACCGTGGGTTTGTGTTTTATTTGAGTTGGACTCTCGCGTACTTGGTTATGATTGCTATTGAAATTCTTTTTAAAAGCGCCTTTAAAAAAGTCGCTAAAATATTTTAATTTATTTTTTCAAGGTGGTTATACTAAAAATGAACAAGTGATTCCTTATTTATAATCTTCGCTTTGACTATGCGCAGTTTATTATATTTTGAAGTGATTTTCTATTCGTTAAATTTAAATGTAAATCTGATTTTTTTTTTACTTCTCTAATTCTATTCTTTAATTTTCAAATATGGGATCATAAAGCAAACATTCAAAAGTTAGTTTACACAAAAAGCGAGCGTATTCAGTTTTACGTAAATAATGGTGGTAAGAGCAATATCCGGGAAAGTTGAAACCGTTTGCATATGGATGGAGAGGGTGTGCCATTCGCGGTATGTTCAAGATGCGATACCATTATAACTTGGAAGGCACACGATGGTACGAATGGTCTGTGGACGCATCTCGAATGTAATAAAAACAGATCACCAGTTCATAAAGTTACATCAATGACTAGCTTCATTCCAAGGCAAGAGAAGATTGTTAAACAGGTTCCAGTTCAGGTTAAAACAGAAATCACAAACACCATTGTTTCAATGTGCGCTAAAGACATCAGGCCCTTTTCATTTGTCTAAGGCTGTGATTTCCAAGAATTGGCTGCAAAGTTGATAAACATTTGTGCAAAATATGGGAATGTTCCTGTTAATGAGATAGATTTTGCCTTGTGCCACAACTGTTTCAAGGCATTTGGGTAATGTTGTGGAGAAAAAAAATCTCCAGAAAGTGTTAATGGCCTCTTATTTATACATGGACTTAAACTGTAGAACTGTTTATTTTACTTATTATCTGTAAAGGATGTTATTGTATGAACTGGTTTACAATGAGAAACTCAATTCATGTTCCATGGTTCATATAATTTATTAACAACGCAATAAAATATAAACAGAATAAATCCAATATAAACTGAATTCACAATGACTGATAATCTCCTCACTTCTGAACTGACTTCTCAACTGAACTGTATCTTCCAAACATCCTCTTTATATAATTTACTTGCATCATCCTCGAACATTCTACGTCGCTCTCTCTCTCACCTTCTTAGACAATCCTATTTACAATAAACAACATATGTATACTCTCGAAATATCTAGAGTGTTGTCCCCGTGACCTGAGGTTGATCTGGTTGGCCAAGCTTCAAACATACACACACACCTGTGTGCGTAGTACACACAACTGTACCATGACATTATCTTAAATGTTTTTTATGCATGTTTTTCGAGAGGATTTCTACCAACAAATTTTTAAACCATTATTTATGAGTTATAATAAAATATTTTTTGATGGGGTTTGGAAAAATTTTCGCGGGAGCGGGTGGGAAAAATTTTCGCGGGAGCAGGTGGGGTTGGGAAAAATTTTCGCGGCAGCGGGTGGGACTGGGGAGAATTTCTTTTGGGAGCGGGTGGGACTGGTTTTGAAAACGCGGGAGTGGGTGGGACTGGGTGTGATTTTGACTCCCGTGTCCATAAATAATAATGAATGAAATGAAAAACTTTTAGTAAAGGCTTATGAATAGAATAGCACTATGTAATATAACAAACAGCACTATGATGGCTTCAAGAAAGAAAACAATGGTAAAAAAAACACAACAAAATATTTAAGTAAACTAATAATTTTAATTGCTTATATATTTTTCTATACAGAGTGAAAATAAACAGTAATGATTTAACTTTTTAATAGCTGGATATATATATATATATATATATATATATATACACACATATATATATACAATTTATATATATATATATATATATATATGTATATATATATAATAGCTATTCATAAAAGGTCAACATTGTATAGAATTTTTTTTAATATTAGAAATTTAAAAGACATCATTTCACAGTATACAGTGAAAAGTACCCAGATGATTCCTTTGAACTGATAACATTTTACTATGGCAGGTAATAATCTTCAGAAAAGTATCTACTATGAATTAATACATATTGCACTTTTTGGGGATAAAGTTTTTTTTTTCTAAACAGAGTTATAAAATATCTTATAACAATTGTGAATCCTAAACAATTCTTTAATTTCATAATGCTACTTAACGAATACCTGACTGTAAGTGGGGGGGGGGGGGATTGCTAACCACAAATCCCTTTATATGCTGAGGTTACTGAAACACTGACAGAGGTTACTGTTCTGATGAGTCCTTATGAGTTTAAGGGAACTTTACTTTTTAAAATGCTATAGATTATGATCTGAGACATGTTACCACAACCCACAACCTCAAATATATTTGATGTATATATATACTTTCTAAAAAAAAAAAAAAAACATTCCAGTAATCGTGTATATATTGAATGTTTTTAAACAAGCTAATCTGTAAACCAGATTAGTGTACTAGCATAAATCACTAACAAAAAAGTTGGAATGTAAATAAAAAAAAACTGCGAATCCTACCAATAAAGTGCTAATCTTGGCGTCCGTACATCGTGCAGAGTGGGAAAGCCGTCGCTATAAATAAACTACTTCTGTGAAATGACATCATTTCCAGATGGTACAATTTATCTATAAATAAAAAAAAAAAGAATTCCGCACTTGGCATATCCTCTATGACGTCATTTCAGGGAAGTCGGCTGCGCATGTGGCAGAATGGGAACGCTGTCGCTATAAATAAAAAAATAATTCTGTACTTGTTACTCAAACCGGCTATTTACTAAGTTTTTTGCTGTGCACTTGGAATCCCGTGTTAATAGTTCCTATTAATTCTCATATTAAACATTTTATTGAGATAAAACCTTTAGTTGCGAATGCAACGGGCAACTACTAGTAAACAATAAAAGGGATCTTATTTTAAAACAGAAATTAATATAACAGAAAGCAGCATTTTTTTTTTTTAAATTCTATCTAAAATATCTACATAAATATATATATATAACGAAATGCCAGTTCCCAATGGAATAAACTGAATCATATATATGCAGTGCTTTGGACTAGGTATTTAAAACAGAATGTGTATGGTTCAGTTTATAAACACTTTATAAGACAAAATATTAATATAGAGCCACTGATACCACGTTTCTTTTTCTTAAATACATTAATTATTGTATTTAAAAAAAAAAACAACAACGCAATAAAGTGCCAAATACAAGAATATATATGGGAAAAAAAATTCAAACTTTGCTGATATCAATTTAAAAATCTGGTCACCACTATTGTTAATATAAGAGCCTCATTGGAGGAAATGAAAACAATTCAATATGTACATAAAAAGTGCACTTTAGTAAAAAAAAAAAAAAAAGCAACAGTAGCATTAAATAAAAGATGTGACTTCCATTTTAAGCTGGAGTCATAAAAATCTGGCAGGCACAGCAAAGTAGATTAAATGATAAGAAAAAGCTTCAGTAAGCAAAAGCAAAGTTATGGCTAGTTTGTACAGTTTGAGAATGGGACAATTAGAGAAAAGGGTGTTTGCTGTGATTAATAACTACAAATACATTGATTCATTACTGCAACTGAACACATTTTACATATGGTTTAAGCAATTATCATAATGAGACCATGAAACAACACTGCAATATTCAGCTAATAAAGTGCAGTAACATTTAACATTTACCATATTAACTAAACCATAGTTGTTTGTTTTATTGCCGTTTTATTTCCAAAATGAATAAGTTAGGTTATTTCATTCTCTGATTAAAATTCACTAAAACTGATATGCAGGAAAAATTTTCTTTTTACATGTAATTCCTATTCTTTGTCAATGTATTACATTGTGTATAAATTTTTTTATCATTCCTCAGATTAATTCTACACAACAAAAGGAAAAAAAAAAATATAAAATCAGATATATATATATTATTTCTTTGGGTAATCAATTTATTTTATCAAAATCATTGTTGAAGTTAACATGGGTGAAGCTATGAATGGATGATTTTTTTTGTACTAGTGTAATATTTTAATGGTGGGAAACAAACTTTTTCTTCAATTGTCTCATGCCATAGCAGAATTAAACATGTGCAGCTTAGAAAAACACATATCAAAAAAAAAATTGCCTAAAGAAAACTGAAATTTGTTTACTTTTTGCTCAAATTAGTTTAATCAAGTGTGCATATTTTTTTTTTACCATTTAACCCATAAATAAAGTGAATGGGTATAACGATTATAAAAATATACATATAACAATGCTTTTGAAACATCAGTAAAAAAATAAAACTAAAGTAAGGAGAAAAAGACTTTAAAAAAAGTTTTCATTGCACTCATGTTAAACATTTTTTTAAACAGCAACATTTTCAATGGTTTTGTCAATGTTATAACTGTTAACAATAAAAAAAAAATAAGTGAGCAACTAGCATTATGGATTTAACAATCACTTTATGTATAACTTGATCAGGTACAATTGTCCATATATACCTTGATCGGGTACGACTGACGTGGGTGCCAATAGCACTAAAGGGACCACTGTAAAATATTTCATAAATTGAAATTGATAAAAGGCATTTGGCAGACTAATTTCACTAACAAAAGGGTGGGGAAAAAAATCATTAACACACAAAAAGTACTATAATTTGTTAAAAATATTTTGTTAGGGAAATATACAGATTAAACATTCTGGGAAAAGGGTAAATGGTGCTGAACTGTATGCATTTAGAGATCCACATTACATATAAAAATTAAATCAAACATTTTTCTTCTGTACAAAAATTATAAATAAAAATTTGGATAAAAAATATCACAAATGTGTGACACAAGTCGGATGTCACATGTCATGCTGTTGGGTTTGTCATCAGAAACTGACGCCATTTCTATCTCTAAAAAAGCCAATTCCTCCCTGGTTGAAAACAAGTGATGCAGGACTTGCATAGCTTTCTATCACCACTGGACCCTCAACAACTTTCAGTTTTTCTCCAGGACGTTTCTCTGTATACACCTGGAAAAAAAATAGTTGCAGTACAATATTGTTTTTGGTTTGTTCTAAAACATTTCATTTAAATTAAATTATAAATTGGATTTGCTATAACTTGCTTAAGAATGACCTAAAATCTATACTGACCTATGAGAAAGATTTGAAAAGTAAATACAGTGGATTCCGCTTAATTGGGACACCGCTTAGTTGGGACAGTCGCTTATTTGGGACAAATCTCTAAAAAACCAAACCAAGAAGCCAATAGTAAATTTGTATGTTTAATTGGGACAGCCGCTTAATTGGGACAAAAAGCCTCGGTCCCAATGTGTCCCAATTAAGCGGAATCGACTGTATATGTAATTTAAGCATGCATTTACATAACGCAGCATTACCTTACTAACAGCAGTGACAATTGATTCAAAGAATTCATCCACATTGTAAGTGACAGTCTCACACTCTTTCGGATTATATATGAGAGGATGATGTGACAAAGTTAACCATGGAATGTCGGAGCACCAGGGGTTCCACTTCTGTCCAAAGGTCAACTGCTCACCTCTATCCCATCGCAGTTGAATCCCACCATGTTTGCGATCTCTGTTATCAACAGAAATATTTAAAAATTAAAACAAATGCATCTAAATATAAAGAAATTGTGAATTTTTATTTCTGAAATAAAGTATAGCAACTGAACATAAATGCGCAAAATAGAATATTTTTACAAAACTAAAAATAAAATATAGAAAAAAAAAACTAAAATAATTAAAAGCAAGGGATTTTACATTAGTTGATAAGTAGCAACAAATAAATAAATGATGTATATTATCTAGATGGACCGCCTTGCTTTTATTTATAATAAAGATAATTTATACATTTTTGTACAATATAATATTGTATTTTTACTTTCCTTTTTATAATATTTTAGTATGTAATTTTTCATAAAATTATACAAAATTCATGAATATCAAAGCAATATTAGTGATTATATTTAAAAAAAAGACCTTTGTCATTTAAAACTGTAAGGGTACTTTTTAAGCATTGCCTGGCATTTTAAAAAAATTTGATTGGGTGCACGAAGTTTGATTATAATATCACAAGAAAAATGTGTGTATGCTATCATGTGCACTTACGGCATCAATGATGTGCTAGGATACTGGAAATCTCCAATGTAGATTGCATTAATTAGATGGAGCATAATCCTTCGATATTCATACAGTGTCTCATTTATGAAATTATATTTCACAACAAACATGGAGTAATCTGTGAGCAAAATAATTTTCTCTCGTTCAAAATCCCAGTGATCAATCCTTTGGAAAAAAAACAAATTTTTTTATCATATAAGAGTGTTTGATCAAATTTCTTAACATTAAAATTGTTTAAAATTATCTTCGTCCAAAATTATGAAATAGCAAAAGGGCTGTAAGCACTGTTTTATGTATATAGTAATATCCCAACAGAAATATACAACAATAAATAAAAATGAAATAATTTAATGTTTCTTGGGCGGCCCAGTATCATTCGATCCATTGACCGGTACCAGTCCAAGGCCTGGGGGTTGGGGACCACTGGTGTCAACCATACAAGTTACACTGTACAGCAAAGCAATAAAATGATAAGATATCGTGTTTTATATTTTCAATGAATCCTATGCAACAATGTGTGCTGGTGGTTTAGCCAGACCTTTGTGTTGTTGTTACACTCACTCTGTTAGGAGCCAAGTAGATTTTAGGTCACCATCTAAATCTGGTTTGATGATACTTTTAACAACGTTGACCGCTTTTTCAAAATGGCTGTCCTGAAAATGAAAAGAAAAGCCAAAAAAAAAAAGAATTTGAAAAAAGTAAAATTGCTCAATTATTAGCATTTAAATAATAAATGTCACACAAAAATGTGTCATCCTATATTAAACCCATAAGCAACGCATGCCAGTTTAGAAGCACCGTTAATATTTCTGCGCCGTTGTTGAAACTGCAATAGCCTATTTTGTTCTAATGAAGGTGAAGACATAGCAACCTAGCATACTGTTTCCTATGTATAAATTTAGCTGGCATTTGTGAAAGATGCTTCAAAACTACCACCGCCAAGCTACTACAAAATAAAATGAATTTGAAATAAAAAAAATTATCTTTTCATTTTAACAAATGTCCTCGGTATGGTTATTTATTTATATCTTTTTTTATTATAAAATATTTATGAAAGATTTTTTTTGTAAAAAAAAAAAAAAAAAGGGAGGGATGAAGTAATTGCTTATTCTTTAAATATTACATTTATGTGCAGTTTAATTTAGCCAACAGTCAAAGTGGGTCATTAAAATAAATCAAATGGTCATCACATTCAGATTTAAAACTTATTAATACAGAACATTTTTAAGAAATAGGCAGTTATATTTTCAAAAAGAAGGACATGCCAAGTTTGGTCTCTCTAGATAAAACAATGTTGAATTATAAAAAGTCACTTCAAAAGAATCTTCACAATACATGATAATTAATGAAATTAAAGTTAATACAATAAAATTAGCTTACCATATATACTCACATGCAACCTTTCATCGCATATAAGCCGACCCCCTAAAACTGCTTTAAAATGACAATTTTTTGCAAAAACCTACATTTAAGCCGACCATAGAATTGTCAAATTTCTTGCATATATATAGATTATAGTACTCTGTACACACAACCAAATAAAGAGTCAGATAGCTGTGAATATGTGTGACTGGAAAATTGGCATAAGTGTCTGTCCTTGTATCCATTTTGTTTTATGTGAATATAAGCCGACCCCATGATTTCATTGTATTGTATTTTATAGTTCTAAACTCTGCTTATATGTGAGTATATGTTGTAATTTTAATAGTAAGAGTTGTTTCTGAAAAAAACAAAACAACAAAAGCAATGAAACACCTATCTTACGTCATCAACTGATACAAAACCAATGGCAAGAAGTTTTTTTTTTAATTACAATTACACCTAAAATGTAGCCTATTATCAATTCTGAACAACACTGTCAAATGAAAAACAAATAGAATAAGAAATTATGACAAAAACTAAAACCATAGATAATTGTTGTTGAAATGAAAGCACCAGATGTTCTAAATGCAAAAAATGGGAAATCGACACATTCTCATTAAAATTTAATTACCATTTCAGCTTTATTAATAAGGTTGTCTGTGATGTGAAGTGAAAAAAACTTGAAAAGTAAAATGGGTTCCACGGTAGGGATAAAGTCAAAATTATTGTTTAACTATAGATGAGTTTGGCATGCTGTCCCAAATCACATGACATGTTAAGTTTTACCATCAAGAGTGGTATAACTAAAACGATTCTGGACAAAAAGCCCCCACAGTTAATATATAAGATGTAATACATCAAGATAGCTTTTGTCCTACAGTCAACCAAATGGCCTGTATATAGCGATAAAAGGCTATGACGGAAAAAAACACTTCATTAACCATGTTTTTAAAGTTTTTTTTAATCAATTCAATGTACTGTTAACAAATAACATTTCTTTATCACACAAATTTTGAGTCTAAGGGCATAAAAAAAAAAAATAATCTTTTTTTGAAATCCTGCCAATTCATAACATCTTTTAACCCTCTGGGAAATTCAGAAAATGGACAATAGATATTATTGAATTGGAAAATAATGGTTTGAAGTTTAACATACTCTGAAAGATGCAAATCCTTGATAAAGAATTAAAGTATTCCCCACTTTACATGGAGCACTTTCGTATATTAATTATAATAACAGTTATACTGTACTTATACCTACATCTATGTTGAAAAAAACCTGAATTACTGATTAATTTTTACAATTACAGTAATAATTACTCTTTAAATGTGGAACATATTCTTTATAGATCTGTATTTTAGAACATTTTCACTATACTACTATATGCAAACAATCAGTGACTTTTTTTAAACTGCAGATTAAAAAAAAAAAGTTTAAGTTTTTTTTTTATAACTGTCTAATTTATACCCCTCCAAAGACCAGATTTTATATTTTTTCCAAAATAATTATTAAATAAACATAAAGTCAATAAAGAGAAAAAGATGTATTATGTATAATGTATATTATAATTAAAAAAACTTATAAGCTTCTCTTATCAACTTTCGAGTATGCATGGTCACCCCTAATTTAGGTATTCTTGGTTAATGTACTTAATAAAAAAAAAAACTTACTTTGTAGCAGTAATAAGACCGTGCAGATAAATCAGACTGAATTACTCCTGGTCGAGTGGAAATTCTACTTCCACCTGATCTATTACTAGCACCTCCTATCATGCTACCAGGGCGATTTCTTGTTAAGCCTCTAGCAGATTGCGAACTGTTATTACTATTTGTTCTTGCGAGGTTTGGTTGAATCACCTTTGCTTCCAATTCTGCTTGCTCGTTGACAATGTTATTACTTGAAATTTCACTTGAGCTGATCTCTAAAGTAGCACCTTCAAACTCTTTTTGCTGTACAGGTTTATCATCATCCAATCCTTCAGCCAAAGCTGAGTCGTTATCCCCTAGATGCAACAGATTGTTTGAATACCTCTTTCCAGCCATTTCAGGTAATAATCACTAGTTAATGTTAAAGATTCCAGGAACTAACACAGGCAAACTATTCAGATTGTTTTTTCTTGTAATTACTTTCCACACAACTCTTGAATTAAGATAAATGGGCAAAAACATAGACATAGTGAATCGACGGCATCTATAAAAAAAAAAGGAATCACATATCTCGGAAACTTCCAAAGTAAGAATATTGATTAAAAGCTTTTTACTTTAAAAAGGCCTGCCAAGCTTTAATATTTTGATTATAATTACTATAAATTTCAATAATACGATAAATCATAATAGAAGCTACAACTGAACGAAAATCTATGCATAATTGAAAAATCAATCAACAATTTATTTTCTATCTTTCAGGAGCTGGTTTTTTTAATAACCTTATCAACAATTTCTAACTGCAACAACCATTGAAACAAACATGGCGAGCAAAAGGTCAGAAGATGTCTATGGACAAAAGGTCGATCGCTGTTTATACAACGCACTTATAAAATTTGGTGAGTGCAATGTAAAGTATGATACAATGAGTATATGGCAAAATGAAAGTTATGATTTTTAATAAATGATCTCTTCCCATTGTTTTGGTTTGGCTTTTCACTGAAACTGATGTTGTCTTGAGACTTAAGAAGCTAAACTAGTGGCTAGTATTAATTGCGTTTAATTTTAGTGTTAGTATACAGTACCGTTTTATTTATTTTTCTTTCAATAGTCTACACTCTGGCTGTCAGTAAGCACTATCACAATTTAACAGGTCATTAATTTTCCAATTTTTTTATATTTTTTGAAGGAAAAGTGACATATTTTATTTGAATCACATGTAAGTCATGTTCATTCCACTATGATTAATCAAATTCATTGAATTTCAATGAATCTGAAAAAAAAATGTCTGGTAGAAAAAATAAATATGATCAGTTGTTTCATTATTTAATTGAGAGGAGACTATATCCACATGTTTATTCTTTCTCCTGCTGGCTTCAGAAAAATCAAGCAGTACTTGCAAATGTAAAGAATGTAACTTATTTGTTTTGTAAATATTGCAGATTTATTCACTTTAATGCTTTTGATGAGAAATGTTTTGCCCAATAGCTATTAAAAATACAAACTGTCCATGCAAAATATTGATGTATGGTAAGCTAATGGGAATCTTTCAGTATCTTAAATTAAATAGGCCTAGAAAAATTTATTTTTGCAACAGTTTTGTGTAATCATTTACACTTACAGTTTTCGTCTTCAACCCTAGAATAAAAGTAGATAATAATTTTCACCATACTCCAAATGTTCATCAAAGTAATAAGATAAAAAAAAAATCCAGCACAAGTTTTTTGACTGTTGAGGCCATGAATTTGAAATTCTTTTTTTTTTAGAGCCATTAAAGGTCATTTCTGTTTTGAATACTTATTTTCTTTTATTACTCTTTCAGTTGGTGGCGTTGGTATTGGTATTGTCCTCTCAGGACTGCTTTTTAAACGTAAGTAAATAGTTCAGATATACCAGTGTATTCCTATTACCCATTTTAGCCTACTAGTTCTTACAATATAAAAGAATTTAAAGGGAACTATTTTAGCTGAAGTTAAAAAAAATAAATTTTAATTATGAATTTTTTAAATCTTAATGTTGAATATAGAAAATTAGTTATAATGTGAAAATTGTAATGTTTCTAATGGCTATCCCAGACACAAATCGATGGATGGGGCTTAATAGGGTAAAGAAACTGTTACGTATTCATGCCACCTAATGTGTAGAAAGAATCTACTTATTACATTTTTCTCCATAACGTCTACAACTTTTTTTCCAGATAATTTGTTAAAGCTGTAATTGTTTCTCTCATTGTAAATTAATTTTTCTTTAAATAATCTAAAAAAATACAACTAAAATGCACTTATAATAAAGAAAATAATTCATTTGATCATACAGATATTTATATAATTCATCATTACTAAAAAATATATGTGTGGGTGCACCCCCCATATTATGTTCCCCTCATTCCCACCCCATCAAGGGTTGTGATCAGCTGAGCGCAGAATCAAAGCTACCATGCGCTCGAGAGCTGAAAGAAGGTGTGATGAGGGGAATAACATATGGGGGTAGCTGTGGTATGTGGGGGGTGGGGGCTGCGATCTTAACATTTATCTAACAACATTTTTAGTAATAGGTTTATTTCTTTTTTTATTTTATATTTGTTTAGTTTTTAGAGAACTAAATTTGCTTTTATTTTTTGCACACTTTATAAGCTTAATGTAATAAACTAGTTTTAATGTATAAGTTAATAAGCTAGTTACAATATGTAATGTAATAAACTACAGGTGGTACCCCAGGCTATGAACTTAATTCATTCCAGAAATCTGTTTGTAACCCTAATCGTTTGTTACTTGAAGCATTGAAATCAACATTAAATTAAAAAGACAATCAGCTTCAAGATGAAAGATTTGTTCTTTTTTACACGATTAAATTCAGTTTGCTTTGTCTGGAAAGCTAATTTTCGTAACAAACTGTTCTTAATCAGGGGCACCGCTGTAGTAATAATGTAGAAAATTAGTTTTAGTGTACATTGTAATGAAGTAGTTAAAATGTATATGTATGAAAATTTTTCTCTTAAAAAAAAAAGCCTTATTTACTTGTGCTTTTTGTTGTCCAACTTTAATAAATTCTACGTCATTGAACACATCATTGTGCACTGCTATTATTAATTGACTATTTCAGGCAAGCCCTGGCCTGTCATTTTAGGTGCTGGTTTAGGAACTGGAATGGGTATTTCTGATTGCAATCATGAGTTCAGAGGTCATGTCCCTGTGAAGCCAGTGTCAACTGAGGTATAAAACCCATTGCTTGTTTCTTTCTAATTTTATCACATGCTAAGCATTTTTTTATTGTCTTTTATATGTGAAATACTTTTTGAAAAAGATTTATTTGTCCAAAAAAAAAAAAATGAACAGTGCATTGATAAAGATGTTACTGAGAATATCAATGATTTAATATAATTTAGATGATGTTGCATTTGAGTAATTATTGGAGTTTAAAAACTATAGTAGAATATAAAAATCTGTATGTTAGTTGATAATGACTCCTGAAGTTATTTAAGTAGTTTATTTTCAGTGTGACCCTTATTTATAAGCTGTTCTGTGTTGAGATATAGTTGCATTATCTAGTAGTAAAATTCCTGTCATTGGACTTTTAATTAAAGGCTGTAGCTTCTAATCTAGAACTGTCTCACTCTCGTCATAGCTCAAATTGAGCACTTGGAAATCTAGTTTAGAAGATGAGAACACTAGCCCAGCGAAAACCCTGCTCTCGAAAAAGCCAAAATTTCTTCACCAGCCTGATGCCAGTGTCACTGGGGTAGAGAAACATACAGGAAAAAAGTTTCTTTTTAAGGATAGTAATGAGCGGGGTTCTTGTGACTGAACAGCAAAGGCTTCCACACTACTATACCAAACAAAAAGGCATAATTCGATTGTTTATTCCGTTCTTTTGTTACATTTACCCCTCCTCCACTTTTTAACATTTGTTTCTTGTTGTTTAAGTTTTTTCTTCTTTTATTTTACAATTGCTTAAGAATTGTTTATAATTTCTGTTTTAACTACATAAAAAAGTAAAGTTCCCTTAGTCCTAGAAGGCTATCAAAGCAAGTGATGAAGTGAGAATTCATCTGTTTCTGTAACCATTGCATATATAAAAGGATTGTGTGATTAGCACAATGCCCAGCCGCCTTTATTTCCCTAAGTCAGGTTCCCATTTAATGCTGAGTTTACTTGAGGGACATTAACCAACTTTTGTCAAAACATTCACTGCTCTTCACCTCTCTGCTACCTGTCCCTTTTTGAGCCCCATAGTGAAGTAAAAAAATGTGTTAAGTATTTTTCTTTTATGGATATATATAACTAATTTAAAAATTGTATATTCATGTAAGAAATGCATTAATTAGTAAACCTAATAAATGTGGAAAGCATTTTAAATTATTGCAGACCATTACAAGTGACCAAAAATTTGGGAAGTCCATTAAAATTTGTTGCTATTTGGAGTACTAAATGAGCGCACTATATGTGATAAAGAAATGTTTTTTTAACTTTACATTGATAAAAAACTTAGTTAATGTGTTGGTTATTTTTTTAAGAGAATAAATTGGGATTTTTCCCCTCTCTAGCCTATAACTGCAAAGTACAGGCTGTTTGGTTGAGTGTGGGACTAAAGCCCCCCTACTGACTGTCATTTGAGATGTACAAAAAAATATATATATATTTACACGTAAATTGAAAAAATTCAATGAAAGACATAAATTGATACCACACTGTACATTTTCAGTTTCCCATGTTTTTTTTTTTTTTGGAAAAATTATACTTGTAATGATATACTAGCTTGCTGAAAGACAGCCCTCTTTGTTGGCTGGTTATGTTTATAAAATGCAGTGATCTACATGTATTATATTCCAGGAACAATGTTGCAAACATGTTTTAATTCTGCTTTAACCATTTTACTTTCAGGTTTCATCAGATAACAAAGTTGAGACATCATGAGAAATTATTGAGTGTCTGTTTTTTTTCTTCTTTATTTTAATAAGTTTAAACTTTATTGATTGCTTCATGGTTGTTGCCGTATGTGGATGGTCTTGATCTGTAAATAAAACTGACTTGTCCTGATTGAGAAAACATTTGTAAGGGGGGGGGGGGTGCTGTAAGTCTTCTGAAGAAGTAAAAATTAGTTGTTTTGTCACAAATTACTGTTAATTTCTATGATAGAATGATTTATTTATTTTCTTCCCATTATTTTAAATTTGTCTTTTTTTATTTTTCACATTATTATAAAATCAGATTTAGATAAGGTTTGAAGCTTATAATAATAAAAAATAAATTACCAGCGTTTTTTTTTAATGATTTACTATATGGTTTTGACATTTCTTTTAGCATATCTTTTTTTTAAGAGTTGTCAGAAAATTTAGATTTGAGTGAGATGTTAGAACATTTACATTTGCTGATATTTTTGTTAGTAAAATGTCTTTGGTTTATGTGTACAAATAAAGGTACATCCCTATGCTGTGGAGTCATTTAGAACATATTATATAAAACTTGCAATAAATATAAGACTTTAAAATTCATAATTTGTTGTCTCTCAGTATTTAATAACTTCTATTAAACCCCATATTTATTCTGTTATAAGCACAGTTGGCTTCAAAAAGGAAATTCCTTCACTGAATTTTTTTTTTAAATTCTTGAGGCCCTAACAAACAAGTTGCATTACAGTAATTTTCTGCTCTGACTTTGTGGGTATGGTCCATTTACACATCAATGTAAAGATATTATGTCACACGCAACATTATTCCCTTAATTTATAAGAGAAGTGTGTGTACCTAAAACGGCTCTCATACTCATATTCTTCGATTAAATAATGAATAATTTTTTTTATATTTGTTTAAAATCTTGAACCACAGAGGTATAAATAGCTATTGTGGCACCCTGTGCAATTCAAATTTTATTGGTACCCTCTCAGTATGAATAGTGCAAATTTATTAAATAGTGCTCATTTGGCACCCATCTCTAGTGCAACACAGTGTGCTGCCGCATAATCCACAGTCCATTGCTAATTAAATACTTGTACCGGTAGTTAATCAACATCTTTGCAGAGTACAGTCTTCAGTGCATCAAGTCTATAAAATAAAAGATAGCTGTTTTCCAAAAATATTGTTAATTACAATATTTAAAAAATTTGACCCTCATCATCAAGCAAGCCCCTACCCAAAAACATATAGGATTGCTTTTTACTGAAACTATCAAGTTACTTTTAAAATCGCTGGCCCACTGCAGCCTGCACTGTTTGAAAGAATATTGGTTAGCTGGCTAATTGGGAAATGCTACACTTAATTACTTGCTTATAACCGTCACACACCAATTCTTTCCTTAATGTGTTTCTCATACCTCCCAAAATGCTATCCTATTAAGTATCTTGCTTCTAGTTCCCCAACAAACCTATCACAGGTTTATTGATTTATTTTTTTTAATCCTGCCTACTTGTAATATCTCCTCTCTTCCTCCTCCCCTTTCCCACCTTGCTAACCCTCCCCTCCTGGTTTGTTGTTACATAATAGCATCCGCCCCTCCTTACCACCCATACCTAGACAAACTTCTCTCCTACCACACCTGGTGAAATGAATTTTCACCTTGCATAATCTGTCATCAACAACAAAGGTTTAAGGTATAACTCCTAGTATCTAGTAAATGTGAAAGTAAATTTGACTTGAGATTTAGAAATTTGCCAAAATTAATAAGGGAGAAAATTAAATATCTGCAAACTGCTATTTTTTTTTGCAATACTGAAAGTAAGAGTTCATTACAACAACCCATTTTAACAGATATAATATAGGTAAGGAGCCAAAAAAAATTTCCACTGTACTTAATATTTCATTACACTGTTCATAATAACTTTCTGTATTTTAAAAATATGAAAGTGGTATAATTCACACACTAATACAAATTACATAAAAAGTCATTTATTTCTCACTTAGCAACATAAAATGGACAATATGTTTATAAATATATACACACAATGATTTACGGACACTTTAGTACTGGAAACTTCTTTTAGTTTTTATGTCATCTAAAATCTGTTGAAGCTCATCATCCTCGAACCTGCCCTCTAAACTGCAAAAGAAAAAAAAAATCACAATTAAATTTTTTAAGTAGTAAAAGGCTTGAAGAAATTGAAGTTCAGAGTGCATTTTCTTATTTATTATGCACCCAAAGTATTTGTCTCACTATAGTGTACCACATGGTATATCTATATAATAAAAAAAAATTATGAGCTTGTAAAAAAAAAATTCACATTCACATAATGACTCACTTCTTTTTAACTCCTTTAAATTAATACATGTAGTAACATTTAGCCTTTAAACATGGCATTTCATCAAGTTTGTCAAGGGAGACTAAAACAATTAACACACCATTTTAGCATGTGATTAGATAGGGTCAAGACATGTTACTGTAACAGTGTGTAGGAATTTACTGGTTGGTAAATTTGAGTCCTTTTTCAGATTTATAGAAAACTGAACTGGCTATTCAACTTAAGACATTTTGCTTGACCAAGTTTATCAAAAAAAAAAAAAAACCATAAGAATATTGAGAAATATATTTCACTCTTATTATTTAAGTAAGCCTTAAATTGTCAATTGCAACCTGATATAAAACTGCATACACTACATTGAATTTTTTACCCATTTGGTTTTGAGGGAAAATACAGCCGGACGACTCAACAAAAAAAGAGCGTAAACAGTAAGATAATTTTTTGCTTCAAATTGCTACTTTTGACATTTTCAATTCTAATTTATTTCAGAACACGTAAATGAAATAACAATATTATGAAAGTGCATTGAATAAAATTCCTAATAGTATATATCTTTCATGAATAGCGACAGGCTAAGTGAACAAAAGCCTTTAATGACTGTAGAACAAAAAACTATTTAGCACATTAAGCAGCTGGAACAACCTTTTATTTGCTATTTTACCTGGGTATTAAACATTTGGCTTCTTCTGCTGTTTCTGGACAAAGATTAGCCAATGCTGCTAGTTCATATTTATGCAGCTTTTTTTGCATCAGAGAGCTACATAAAAAAAGTTTAGAAATTAAAATGTCATTTGTATGAAAAAAGTAAAAGACAATGATTAATCTATGTAGTATATCAATTCAGAATTTTGTATGTATTGAATTTCAATACTGTTATAATCAGATTAAAAAAAAAAAAAAGTATGTCATAAGGAACAACCTACTTTTAAGAAGTTAATTTTAATAAAAGTATTGATTTTTAAAATCTAAACAAAATTTTGCAATAGTCAACTCATTGTACATTTCTACTAAGCATAGAAATCATACTAAATCTAAATAATTTTGATAGTTCTCACATCCCGTCCATTTCTAGTGAGCCTGATTGTTGGCTCAAAACCAGGGGTGCAAAACCTTTTTAAATCTGACTGGCCCCACTGAAGTTAGGAGAGCCTCCACTGATAAATTTTTGATTGCCCCCCCCCCCCCCCCCCACCCCACATTGACCACTCCCATGGCTATGGGTTGAGCACCCCTGCTCCGACTGATGAGTTTTGAGAAATCCTATTCTTGTTTACGGAGTACATCTTGCAGTTACTGGCCTTTGCTGTCTTTTTTATTTTAAAAATTCATTCTGTGTATGTAACTATGTATACTACCTAATTGATGTCTGGCGTCTATTTATAAAAATGGTTGCAACTTACAAGCAATCTATTATTCAGGGTTAGACAGACCACTTCTATGTTAACTCTCTCTCTTGGAATTGTTTATGTTTATAGTTAGGTTTCTTTAACCGGTCACTAGCCTGATATAAATAGTCCATGAGTCCATGCTAAGAACTTGACAATTCATCAAGATTTGACTAGGCATACAGCTTACAGAATAGCCTCATAAAAAGGCTAAATTAACATGAATAATTCTAATGGAAATTTACCTTCTGACAGCTGCAATGGTCTCCCTGTTTTTAAATTTACTGAATCGTTCACAGTAGTTCAGTGTTTTCATAAAAACTTCAGACTGTTCTTGTTCTTCCTCTGCACTCTCATTCTGTTGCTTTCTAAATAAAAAAGAAATCAAAGGCAAATTAATAAATGTATCCGGCATTTCAACATTTTTATTTTATTGACCAAGAAAGATTTTTAACATGTAAGTAATCAAAAAAATAATTACCTGTGATCTAAGAGCATTTGCACTTCTGATATAAGCAGAGTTTCTGCATTTTCAAACTCTAAAAAAATAAAACATGTAAATATTACAAATTTTAATCACGTAATTAAGTAAAATTATTTAGCTGCATTGTCATTAGGGGTACAATATGTCCAATATAGAGTAAGCATTTTACTCTGAACCAGTTTAAAAAAAAAACAGTAAGTTTGGGCAAGAAAGCCTTAATTCACTCAACATTTAAAATTTAAACAGCTCTTAAATTATTTTCAGTAATAGCAATTTTTACTGTGCCTAAGTAAATATAAGAGAAGAAATATGAACACTGAAATATGGAACAAAGCCTGCACTGATGCTTTTAGACTGATTTAGACCTGGTAATATCATTTTTCTACTGTGGCATTATCATTTTTTAGCAAGAGACATTATTTTGACGCACTGGCTACGGCACCAGCAAGTTAGCGTATGAAAGTCACTGACCTATAATCATCAAAAGTTGCAATTTTAAAAAAATATTTTTTAAAATATTTAAATATAGGATTAGGGTTAGGGTGTGGAGCAATATCTATGGCTGGTACTTGGACAAAAATAATACGAGTTCTGACTTGCTGGTGCCGTAGCAAGTGCGTTATTTTGATAATATTTTTGATACTTTACTTCTATTATATATAACAGTAACTTTGAGTAACAGTTCCAAATCATAGACAGTATTTTTTTAACTTTAGAAGTTAGACGAGGGATAAATTATTCTTATGAATTATAATAATCTAAAAAAATATAGGGAAAATTATGCCATTTCAGACAAAAAAAAAAAAGGTTTCGTTTCCCATAGTAAACCTATCTATAATTTTGTGTGTAATTATGTTAACTTGATTAACGTTTTGGTAATCTATTATTTTACCAATGGAAAATAAATTACTTTAAAATATCAGCTATCCGATTTATAGAAAGTAACAAAGTTTAATGCCATGCTTAAATAATTAACCTTTGGGAAACTGTAACTCGGATGCATCCTCTTCTTGCGTTTCATTAGAACTAGATTGCTGTGGTGCCTGCGCTGCCATTTTAAAATTTAATTTATTAAAAACCAGAATTAAAATGTGAAACGATCATATTCAGTAAAAATATGAAATTTCCATTAAAGCCTTTAATATATTTGTTAAATTATTAAATTTTTTCTTTTGTAAATTATTTCTATTAATTAACACGCGTTGAGGGATATAAAGAGAGAATGCAGTAACACAGACTATAATTATTTTATTTAGCGAAATGATAAAACTAATTCGAGCATACATTTTATCACGTTATAGTCATGTGACTATTTATCAAAATGGCTGATGATACAACGCCTTTATTAACAGAAGGACTAAATTCAAACATTTCTATACAAACGCAAGTTAACAGTATTGAAATTTCTGCTTCAGAAAGCAACAATTACAAAAAAATTAAAGAACAGGTACTGAAAAATGGAACTATAAAGAATGCAGCAGGAAATTTTGTTTTTTCCCTTGCTCAATTTAACATAGTAGTAGACCAATAAATCAATAATCACAGTATGATGATAGTAGTATTTGGTACGCAAATTAGTGTAAACTGACTTTTTAGACTAACATAATGTTTTTTTTTTCTGTTTCATTACAAAGAACTAATCATTCTAAGATTTTGATACCTAATTGTCAGTATATTTTTTTATATAGTTAAGTTATGAGATGAGACCAAGTCTTAGACTTAGTGGATAAGTGAAAATGCAACAAAGACGTCAAAGACACCCTATTTACAAAATTTGTTATGCTATTTCAGCCATCTAAATCTCACTTGGCCTTAGCTATTATAGCTTGCATTTTGGGCAGTCCATTACAAATTGGTCTCAATACTGCAATCCTGAATGCACCTGAAGAGGTAAGAATTAAGTATTGAAAATTTACAGTTGTTTATTTTTTTTAACATCAGCTATGAATGATTGTTTTCTATGTGTTTTATCACTATTTTTGTTATTTTAAGGGAACTCTTTTTACTTTATTGAAAATAGATTAATATATCAATAGATTTTTTTTTCATAAGTTGTATCATTATTCGCTGATTAAATTGTGTATACATTTAATAAAGTGGATTAAAAATGAAATTTTAGGTCATCAGATATGTTGATTTGTATACAGATAGGTTTATATGGCCACAGCCTAGGAACCCCATGAAATAAAGGGGCCCCAAAATGTTGAGAAGTTTAAAAAACTTAGCAATAGTTTTTAATTTTCAAAATGGGGCCTCAAACTTTACATTCAGCTCTGTATATATATGTGATAAGTTTAGGTGTTCAGTTTTTATAATGGTATTAGGTGTTGATTAACTACAAAATGATCTTAACAATTAACTAAATTATTAAATTTTATAAGCTAAATTAATAAGCTTTTACAAAATATATTCAGTATTTTACTTAGTCTGTATTGCTGTCATTCTTTTTATCCTAAGGTAATAAAAGAATTCTACAATGAAACCTATTTTAATCGATACAATGATTACATGTCAGATACACTGCTCACTATTCTGTGGGCAGTAACTGTGGCGTTTTTCTGTGTAGGCGGTATGCTTGGCGGAGTTTCCGCTGCTTACTTTGCTGGCAAATATGGCAGGTGAGGAAATTATGCTTGTTGGGAAACAATTTTTTTTTTTAGAATGATTTTTTTATGATTTTGAAGTAGTTTTAAGATTTTAAAGAACAGCTGTGTATTGTTCTTGAATTAGCCGGTCCCCTTGAGTCTTTTCAAATTGAATTGGTCCATTTACACTTAAAATGATGGGTTGTTATAGTCAGAGAGGAATTTCTCATAAGTAACTTGTCTGTTTTAAATAGACGCTCATTATTAGAATACATTGCTTTAAGCTGGACTAAAGAGATTTGAAAGATGGTTGTATTTGAAGGGTCACACTTAGCTATGGCTAGATAAATCTCTTTTTATGGAGACTGTATTATAATAAAAATGGTGGGGTTTTATAGAATGTAACTTTTTTTCCCTCTTTCAGAAAAAATACTTTACTCTTAAATAATGCTGTTGCATTTGCTTGTGCTGCTCTGCAAGGCTGCAGCAAAGTAACAAAATCTTTTGAGATGTTGATTGGGGGACGTATTGTTGCTGGCATATGTTGTGGTGAGTTAACTTTAGAATGCAGATTTATTTTTTAATGTGTCCACAATTAAATTTATCCCAAAATTGATGGCAAATAAGTAACGTAATTTAGTGTTACTTAAAACTACACTATGTACTTAAAACTATTTCATTATCATTTTTTTTTCTGCAAAGTATTTCTGTTAAATTTTATATTGCTTTTTAATGTGTAATCTATATGTTTGATTAAAAAAGACATAAATGCAAATATTCTAATTCATATTAAGGTTTAAACTCGGCTGTTGCACCATTATACCTTGCGGAAATATCCCCCATATCTCTGAGAGGATTTTGCGGGACATGTAACCAGCTGTCTATAACACTAGGCGTGCTGATAGGTGAAATACTTGGCATGAAACAGTTACTAGGAACTGAATTACTTTGGCCTGTGTTGGTGGGTAAGTTTGTGTGTCGGTTTGCTTGTTTGGTTTTTTTTATTTTCTTACAAATATCCTATTTAAATTCTGTTTACCTTAAAATATTTTTTACTTTTTTTGTTAAAGAAATTTTTTTCACATCACTCGTATTGATTTATTAGTCGTCAGTTTTGCTTATCTTATCTTCATAGAACACATAATCAAAGTTTTAGGGACTGGGTGGTCCTTACTCTTGCAATTTAAATAAAATATTGTCCCTATAGTTCACAATGACATTTTTTTTTGTTAAAAAATTGCATTGAAGCATTGGTAGGCTTTTCTAGCAAAGATTGTTAATTGTAGTTTTCAATCGTCACTTTTGAACAAGTAACCCTTTTTTATTGCAGTGATATTTGATTTGTCTTACAATACAAGATGTAAAGGTTTTTTAATGTTTCAATTAGCCATGCTAAAAATTCTATTTTTTATAGAATAATCTATCCAATATTCAGGTGATTGAAAATAAAATCTGACAAGGCTTGAAGTACAAAATTTAGATATCTAAAAGACTTTGACAAGCATTCAACAATTTCTAAAATATTGTTTAAGTAAAAAGTAGAGTTTATTTGTTTCTGAAGAAAGCGCTAATTCCATGGAATTGTATGATTAGTACAATGCCCAGCCACCTTTTACTGCTCCCAAAAAATGTCAGGGTATACATTTGAAAGCTGATTTGACTTGGTTACATTGACCAGACTCGAGAAAAGTCCCAGTACTCACAGAGGCTCAAGCTTGATACATTTTAGTTAGCATTGGAGCTCTCTGCAACAGCTTCTCATAGATTATTTATTTCCTTGAAATTAATTCTCATTAATGTGAAGTATTTTATCATTATTATTTTTTTTAATTCATTCTTCTCTTCATAATAAGAAAAAGGTCTTTTTTTCTTGATATCACAGTGATTGGTTTTATAATGACTATTTGTAAATGTAACACAGCAGTTATTTTTTAAGCAATAAAAAAAATTACTGCTAGATGAAACTTCCAGTGTTGACACCAGTTTTGATGAAACGGTTGAAAATTGTTACATTAAGAAAGAACATTTTGTAAATTTATCTGTCAATTAAAATACAATTTAAAAAAAAAATGATTAAACGTAATGACAGTGTAAATAAATATAACAAAGACTAATGCTTCTTGTCCATTTTTTCTTAGTAAAATGATATATATATATATATATATATATATATATATATATATATATATATATATATATATATATTTAATTTAGCTTATATAAAACATCTTTTCATGCAACAATTTCCTTTTGTTAATGTGATCATTGTGTTATTTTTACACTTTGTCTTTTGAGCCCCCCTTTACATAGTCCATGCTTGACTGTCAATATTTGATGGCATAATATCAAAGCCTAATACATAATTTGCTATTTAATCTATTGATAACCATCTACTTTTATGTTGAATTTATAATTTGAAACACACATTTCATCTTTCTGTCATCTGTTTTTGGTTAAGGGATCATCAACTTTGTCTAGAGGCATTTTTTTAAAATTTTGGCGTTGTTTATTAATTTTTTTTAATGTTTCTATAAATGAGTTTGATAAATTGTTAGCTTGATAACTCTTTGGTAGTTAGTATTTTTGTAGCTAGTATTCTGCTTTTGTACAAGTGCCCCTTATTTGCATCATCACTTAAATTTTCACTTTGTCATTTCATCCACATCAGCATCGCCAGCTATCCCGGCAGTCTACAGTCTCTTGACCTTGACCTTTTGCCCAGAGTCGCCCAAGTACCTTCTTGTAAATAAAGGGAATGATGACGCTGCAGAAGCAGGTAAATTGTTATAATTTATAACCCCTTGACTATCATTTGAAATTTTATGTTGTTGTTGCTAAGATCTGTCTATCAGCCTGCAACAAAATATTTCTGACA
>JAGDYQ010000329.1:506266-548302 GCA_021962125.1 Bulinus truncatus | reverse complement strand
TTTCTATCTTTCAGGAGCTGGTTTTTTTAATAACCTTATCAACAATTTCTAACTGCAACCATTGAAACAAACATGGCGAGCAAAAGGTCAGAAGATGTCTATAACAAAAGGTCGATCGCTGTTTATACAACGCACTTATAAAATTTGGTGAGTGCAATGTAAAGTATGATACAATGAGTATATGGCAAAATGAAAGTTATGATTTTTAATAAATGATCTCTTCCCATTGTTTTGGTTTGGCTTTTCACTGAAACTGATGTTGTCTTGAGATTTAAGAAGCTAAACTAGTGGCTAGTATTAATTGCGTTTAATTTTAGTGTTAGTATACAGTACCGTTTTATTTATTTTTCTTTCAATAGTCTACACTCTGGCTGTCAGTAAGCACTATCACAATTTAACAGGTCATTAATTTTCCAATTTTTTTTTTAATTTTTTTGAAGGAAAAGTCACATATTTTATTTGAATCACATGTAAGTCATGTTCATTCCACTATGATTATTCAAATTCATTGAATTTCAATGAATCTGAAAAAAAATGTCTGAGTAGAAAAATAAAATATGATCAGGGGTTTCATTATTTAATTGAGAGGAGACTATATCCACATGTTTATTCTTTCTCCCTGCTGGCTTCAGAAAAAATCCAAGCAGTACTTGAAAATGTAAAAGAAATGTAACTTATTTGTTTTGTAAATATTGCACATTTATTCAGCTTAAATGCTTTTGATGAGAAATGTTTTGCCCAATGGCTATTAAAAATACAAACTGTCCATGCAAAATATCGATGTGTAGTAAGCTAATGAAATCTTTCATTATCTTTAAATTAAATAGGCCTAGAAAAAATTTATTTTTATAATAGTTTTGTGTAATCATTTACACTTACAGTTTTCGTCTTCAACCCTAGAATAAAAGTAGATAATAATTTTCACCATACTCCAAATGTTCATCAAAGTAATAAAATCAGAGAAAAATCCACACAAGTTTTTTGATTGTTGAGGCTATGAATTTGAAATTCTTTTTTTTTTAGAGCCATTAAAGGTCATTTCTGTTTTGAATACTTATTTTCTTTTTTATTACTCTTTCAGTTGGTGTGCGTTGGTATTGGTATTAGTCCTCTCTTAGGACTGCTTTTCAAACGTTAGTTAAAGAGTTCAGATATACCAGTGTATTCCTTATTACCCATTTTAGCCTACTAGTTCTTACAATATAAAAGAATTTAAAGGGAACTATTTTAGCTACAATTAAAAAAAATTTTTACTTATGAATTTTTAAATCTTAATGTTTAATGTAGTAAATTAGTTATAATGTACAACTAGCAATGTACTCCAGGTATGCTATTAGTTAGGGTGCCAATGTGAAAATTGTAATGTTTCTAATGGCTATCCCAGACACAATTCGATGGATGGGGCCTAGTAGGGCAAAGCAACTGTTACATATTCAAGCCACCTAATGTGTAGAAAGAATCTACTTATTACATTTTTCTCCATAACGCCTACAACTTTTTTTTCCAGATAATTTGTTAAAACTGTAACTGTTTCTCTCATTGTAAATGAATTTTTCTTTAAATAATCTAAAAAAATACAACTAAAATGCACTTATAATAAAGAAAATAATTCATTTGATCATACAGATATTTATATAATTCATCATTACTAAAAAAATATATATGTGGGTGCACCCCCTATTATGTTCCCTCATTCCCACCACACAAGGGTTGTGATCAGCTGAGCGAGAATCAAAGCTACCAGTGCACTTGAGAGCTGAAAGAAGGTGTGATGAGGGGAAATAATATATGGGGGTAGTTGTCTTATGGGGGGGGAAAGTGGGGGCTGCGATCTTAACATTTATCTAACAACATTTTTAGTAATAGGTTTATTTCTTTTTTTATTTTATATTTGTTTAGTTTTTGAGAACTAAATTAAGCTTTTATTTTTTGCACACTTTATAGTTTAATGTAATAAACTAGTTTTAATGTATAAGTTAATAAGTTTAGTTACAATATGTAATGTAATAAACTACAGGTGGTACCCCAGGCTATGAACTTAATTCATTCCAGAAATCTGTTTGTAACCCTAATCGTTTGTTAGCCTTCTGAAGCATTGAAATCAACATGAAAATTCAAAAGACAGTCTGCTTCAAGACAGAAAGATTTGTTCTTCTTTTTCACGATTAAATTCAGTTTGCTTTGTCTGGAAAGCTAATTTTCGTGAAGAAGGCAGTTCTAACTCCAGGGCACCGCTGTAGTAATAATGTAGAAAATTAGTTTTAGTGTACATTGTAATGAAGTAGTTTAAATGTATAATATGTATGAAAATTTTTCTCTTAAAAAAAAAAGCTTCATTAACTTGTGCTTTTGTTGTCCAACTTTAATAAATTCCTACGTCATTGAACACATCATTGTGCACTGCTACTTATTAATCGACTATTTGGTAGGCAAGCCCTGGCCTGTCATTTTAGGTGCTGGTTTAGGAACTGGAGTATGGGGTATTTCTTGATTGCAATCATGAGTTCAGAGGTCATGTCCCTGTGAAGCCAGTGTCCACTGAGGTATAAAACCCATTGCTTTTACATGTGAAATACTTTTTGAAAAAGATTTATTTGTCCAGAAAAAAATGAACAGTGCATTGATAAAGATGTTACTGAGAATATCAATGATTTAATCTAATTTAGATGATGTTGCATTTGGGTAATTGACAGAGTTTAAAAACTATAGTAGAATATAAAAATCTGTATGTTAGTTGATAATGACTCCCTGAAGTTATTTAAGTAGTTTATTTTCAGAGTGACCCTTATTTATAAGCTGTTCTGTGTTGAGATATAGTTGCATTATCTAGTAGTAAAATTCCTGTCATTGGACTTTTAATTAAAGGCTTTAGCTTCTAATCTAGAACTGTCACACTCTCATTATAGCTCAAATTGAGCACTTGGAAATCTAGTTTAGAAGATGAGAACACTAGCCCAGCGAAAACCCCTGCTCTCGAAAAGCCAAAATTTCTTCACCAGCCTGATGCCAGTGTCACTGGGGTAGAGAAACATACAGGAAAAAGTTTCTTTTTAAGGATAGTAATGAGCGGGGTTCTTGTGACTGAACAGCAAAGGCTTCCACACTACTATACCAAACAAAAAGGCATAATTCGATTGTTTATTCCAGTTCTTTTGTTACATTTACCCCTCCTCCACTTTTTAACATTTGTTTCTTCTTGTTTTAAGTTTTTTCTTCTTTTTATTTTACAATTGCTTAAGAATTGTTTATAATTTCTGTTTTAACTACATAAAAAAGTAAAGTTCCCTTAGTCCTAGAAGGCCATCAAAGCAAGTGATGAAGTGAGAATTCATCTGTTTCTGTAACCATTGCATATATAAAATGATTGTGTGATTAGCACAATGCCCAGCTGCCTTTTATTTCCTTAACTGAAGTCAGGTTCCCATTTAATGCTGAGTTTACTTGAGGGACATTAACTAACTTTTGTCAAAACAGTCACTGCTCTTCACCTCTCTGCTACCTGTCCCTCTTTGAGCCCCCTAGTGAAGTAAAAAAATGTGTTAAGTATTTTTCTTTTATGGATATATATAACTAATTTAAAAATTGTATATTCATGTAAGAAATGCATTAATTAGTAAACCTAATAAATGTGGAAAGCATTTTAAATTATTGCAGACCATTACAAGTGACCAAAATTTGGGAAGTCCATTAAAATTTGTTGCTATTTAAATATTGGAGTACTAAATGAGCGCACTATATATGATAAAGAAATGTTTTTTTAACTTAACATTGATAAAAAAACTTAGTTAATGTGTTGGCTATTTTTTTGAAGAGAATAAATTGGAATTTTCCCCTCTCTGGCCTATAACTGCAAAGTGCAGGCTGTTTGGTTGAGTGTGGGGACTAAAGCCCCCCCCCCTACTGACTGTCATTTGAGATGTACAAAAAAATATACGTATATTTACAAGTAAATTGAAAATTCAATGAAAGCCAGACATAAAGTTGATACCACACTGTACATTTTTCAGTTTCCCATGTTTTTTTTTTGGAAAAACTATACTTGTACTGATATACTTGCTTTCTGAAAGACAGCCCTCTTTGTTGGCTGGTTATATGTGTTATAAAATGCAGTGATCTACATGTATTATATTCCAGGAACAATGTTGCAAACATGTTTTAATTCTGCTTTAACCATTTTACTTTCAGGTTTCATCAGATAACAAAGTTGAGACATCATGAGAAATTATTGAGTGTCTGTTTTTTTTCTTCTTTATTTTAATAAGTTTATAACTTTATTGATTGCTTCATGGTTGTTGCCGTATGTGGATGGTCTTGATCTGTAAATAAAACTGACTTGTCCTGATTGAAGAGAAAACATTTGTAAGGGGGTGGTGGGTGCTGTATGTCTTCTGAAGAAGTAAAAATTAGTTGTTTTGTCACAGATTACTGTTAATTTCTATGATAGAATGATTTATTTATTTTCTTCCCATTATTTTGAATTTGTCTTTTTATTTGTCACATTATTATAAAATCAGATTTAGATAAGGTTTTGAAGCTTATAATAAAAATAAATTACCAGCGTTTTTTTTTTATGATTTACTATATGGTTTTGACATTTCTTTAAGCATATCTTTTTTTTAAGAGTTGTCAGAAAATTTAGATTAGAGTGAGATGTTAGAACATTTACATTTGCTGATATTTTTGTTAGTAAAATGTCTTTGGTTTATGTGTACAAATAAAGGTACATCCCTATGCTGTGGAGTCATTTAGAACATATTATATAAAACTTGCAATAAATATAAGACTTTAAAATTCATAATTTGTTGTCTCTCAGTGTTTTAATTACTTCTATTAAACCCCATATTTATTCTGTTATAAGCACAGTTGGCTTCAAAAAGGAAATTCCTTCACTGAAATTTTTTTTAATTCTTGAGGCCCTAACAAACAGGCGACAAGTTGCATTACAGTAATTTTCTGCTCTTTGTATGTGGGTATGATCCATTTACACATCAATGTAAAGATATTATGTCACACACAACTCTATTCCCTTAATTTATAAGAGAAGTGTGTGTACCTAAAACGGATCTCATGCTCATATTCTTCGATTAAATAATGAAATAATTTTTTTTATATTTGTTTAAAAACTTGAACCACAGAGCTATAAATAGCTATTGTGGCACCCTGTGCAATTCAAATTTTATTGGTGCCCTCTCAATATGAATAGTGCAAATTTATTAAATAGTGCTCATTTGACACCCATCTCTAGTGCAACACAGTGTGCTGCCACATAATCCACAGTCCATTGCTTATTAAATACTTGTACCGGTAGTTAATCAACATCTTGGCAGAGTACAGTCTTCAGTGCATCAAGTCTATAAATTAAAAGATAGCTGTTTTCCAAAAATATTGTTAATTACAATATTTAAAAAATTTGACCCTCATCATCAAGCAAGCCCCTACCCAAAAACATATAGGATTGCTTTTTACTAAAACTATCAAGTTACTTTTAAAATCGCTGGCCCACTGCAGCCTGCACTGTTTGAAAGAATATTGCTTAGCTGGCTAATTGGGAAATGCTACACTTAATTACTTATAACCGCCACACACCAATTCTTTCCTTAATGTTTTTCTCATACCTCCCAAAATGCTATCCTATTAAGTATTTTGCTTCTAGTTCCCCAACAAACCTATCACAGGTTTATTGATTTATTTTTTTAATCCTGCCTACTTGTAATATCTCCTCTCTTCCTCCTCCCCTTTCCCACCTTGCTAACTCTCATCCCCTCCTGGTTTGTTGTTACATAATAGCATCAGCCCCTCCTTACCACCCATACCTAGACAACACTTCTCTCCTACCACACCTGGTGAAATGAATTTTCACCTTGCATAATCTGTCCTCTACAATAAAGGTTTAAGGTATAACTCCTAGTAAATGTGAAAGTTGTTGAGCTCAATTTGACTTGAGATTTAGAAATTTGCCAAAATTAATAAGGGAGAAAATTAAATATCTGCAAACTGCTATTTTTTTTGCAATACTGAAAGTAAGAGTTTATTACAACAACCCATTTTAACAGATGTAATATAGGGAAGGAGCCAAAAAAAATTTCCATTGTACTTAATATTTCATTACACTGTTCATAATAACTTTCTGTATTTTAAAAATATGAAAGTGGTATAATTCACACACAAATACAAGTTACATAAAAAGTCATTTATTTCTAACTTAGCAACATAAAATGGACAATATGTTTATAAATATATACACACAATGATTTACGGACACTTTAGTACTGGAAACTTCTTTTAGTTTTTATGTCATCTAAAATCTGTTGAAGCTCATCATCCTCGAACCTGCCCTCTAAACTGCAAAAGAAAAAAAAATCACAATTAAATTTTTTAAGTAGTAAAAGGCTTGAAGAAATTGTATTAAAAATCAAAATAGTGTTGTAGTCAGTTCAGAGTGCATTTTCTTATTTATTATGCACCCAGAGTATTTGTCTCACTATAGTGTACTACATGGTATATCTATATAATAAAAAAAGTTATGAGCTTGTAAAAAAAAATTAACATTCACATAATGACTCATTTTTTTAAACTCCTTTAAATTAATACATGTAGTAACATTTAGCCTTTAAACATGGCATTTCATCAAGTTTGTCAAGGGAGACTAAAACAATTAACGCACTGTAAGGACATAGATAATTAGACAGACACATTGTTAGATAGTTATATAGATAGACAATTAATTATTGTATTAATGTAGATGTTAGAGGGAATTCCCTGTAGTACGGTGACGCACCTAATGAATGGGTTATTGAACAGGGGAAAGAAAAGGAAGGAGACACAGAGATATGAGATAATTTTAATGATACTTATGACGATGAGTATTGAAGAAATGTGTTCATGATTTTTTTTTTTAGATTTGCATTTTTGTGACATTCTGTATTCATATTTGATATGGACTTGGTACCTTTTCTTTTTGTAATATAATTGTAATACATGATTGTTAATTCTGTATTTTAAAAAAAAATGCGTACTTTGTACGAATTTTTTTTTACCGAGAGGGAAAGGTGATGTAAGGACATAGACAGACATAGATAATTAGACAGACACATTGTTAGATAGTTATATAGATAGACAATTAATTATTGTATTAATGTAGATGTTAGAGGGAATTCCCTGTAGTACGGGGACGCACCTAATGAATGGGTTATTGAACGGGGGGGGGGGGGGGGGGGGAAGAAAAGGAAGGAAACACACAGACGGTTGACGAGGAAAGAGATAGAACATTGTTTTGGTTATTTTTGTTTTGTTTTAAGTTTGAAGAAGGTAGGGGAATTAAGAAGGAACGGAGGAGCTAGGAAGAAGTATTTATTGTATTAAAAGAACGGACAACTGGTATTTATCGTAGAGACATGATTTAATGGTTAATGTTCATTATTGAATAACTAGTTCTTACGATTATTCAATAAAGTGATTTTGGTTAATAACTGGAGGTGTTATGAACTTGTATAAGTTGTGCAATTAAAGAAAGTAATTAAAAAATAAATATATAAAAGAGACCACCGCATCCATACCCTGACACACACCATTTTAGCATATGATTAGATAGGGTCAAGACATGTTACTGTAACAGTGTGTAGGAATTTACTGTGGGGGGGGGGGGGGGGGGGGATTTGAGTCCTTTTTCAGATTTATAGAAAACTGAACTGACTATTCAACTAAGACATTTTGCTTGACCAAGTTTATCAAAAAAAACCATAAGAATATTGAGAAATATATTTCACTCTTATTATTTAAGTAAGCCTTAAATTGTCAATTGCAACCTGATATAAAACTGCATACACTACACTGAATTTTTTACCCGTTTGGTTTTGAGGGAAAATACAGCCGGCCGACTCAACAAAAAAAGAGCGTAAACAGTAAGATAATTTTTTGCTTCAAACGGCTACTTTTGACATTTTCAATTCTAATTTACTTCAGATCACGTAAATAAAATAACAATATTATGAAAGTGCATTGAATAAAATTCCTAATGGTATATATCTTTCATGAATAGCGACAGGCTAAGGGAACAAAAGCCTTTAATGTCTGTAGAACAAAAAACTATTTAGCACATTAAGCAGCTGGAACAACCTTTTATTTGCCATTTTACCTGGGTATTAAACATTTGGCTTCTTCTGCTGTTTCTGGACAAAGATTAGCCAATGCTGCTAGTTCATATTTATGCAGCTTTTTTTGCATCAGAGAGCTACATAAAAAAAAGTTTAGAAATTAAAATATCATTTGTATGAAAAAAGTAAAAGACATGGATTAATCTTTGTAGTATATCAATTCGGAATTTTGTATGCATTGAATTTCAATACCGTTATAATCAGATTAAAAAAAAAAAGTATGTCTTAAGGAACAACCTACTTTTAAGAAGTTAATTTTAATAAAAGTATTGATTTTTAAAATCTAAACAAAATTTTGCAATAGTCAACTCATTGTACATTTCTACTAAGCATAGAAATCATACTAAATCTAAATAATTTTGATAGTTCTCACATCCCGTCCATTTCTAGTGAGCCTGATTGTTGTCTCAAAACCAGGGGTGCAAAACCTTTTTAAATCTGACTGGCCCCACTGAAGTTAGGACAGCCTCCACCGATAAATTTTTGATTGCCCCCCCCCACCCCACATTGACCACTTCCATGGCTGTGGGTTGAGCACCCCTGCTCCGACTGATGAGTTTTGAGAAATCCTATTCTTGTTTACGGGGTACATCTTGCAGTTACTGGCCTTTGCTGTCTTTTTTATTTTAAAAATTCATTCTGTGTATGAAACTATGTATACTACCTAATTGATGTCTGGCGTCTATTTATAAAAATGGTTGGAACTTACAAGCAATCTATTATTCAGGGTTGGACAGACCACTTCTATGTTAACTCTCTCTCTTGGAATTGTTTATGTTTATAGTTAGGTTTCTTTAACCGGTCACTAGCCTGATATAAATAGTCCATGAATCCATGCTAAGAACTTGACAATTCATCAAGATTTGACAAGGCATACAGCTCACAGAATAGCCTCATAAAAGGGCTAAATTAACATGAATAATTCTAATGGAAATTTACCTTCTGACAGCTGCAATGGTCTCCCTGTTTTTAAATTTACTGAATCGTTCACAGTAGTTCAGTGTTTTCATAAAAACTTCAGACTGTTCTTGTTCTTCCTCTGCACTCTCATTCTGTTGCTTTCTAAATAAAAAAGAAATCAAAGGCAAATTAATAAATGTATCCGGCGTTTCAACATTTTTATTTTATTGACCAAGAAAGATTTTTAACATGTAAGTAACCAAAAAAATAATTACCTGTGATCTAAGAGCATTTGCACTTCTGATATAAGCAGAGTTTCTGCATTTTCAAACTCTAAAAAAATAAAACATGTAAATATTACAAATTTTAATCACGTAATTAAGTAAAATTATTATTTAGCTGCATTGTCATTAGGGGTACAATATGTCCAATATAGAGTAAGCATTTTACTCTGAACCAGTTTAAAAAAAAAAAAACCAGTAAGTTTGGGCAAGAAAGCCTTAATTCACTCAACATTTAAAATTTAAGCAGCTCTTAAATTATTTTCAATAATAGCAATTTTTACTGTGCCTAAGTAAATATAAGAGAAGAAATGTGAACACTGAAATATGGAACAAAGCCTGCACTGATGCTTTTAGACTGATTTAGACCTGGTAATATCGATTTTTACTGTGGCATTATCATTTTTTAGCAAGAGACATTATTTTGATAATATTTTTGATACTTTACTTCTATTATCTATACGCAGTGACTACGCTTACGTCAAGACGTAATTCGTATTTTTTTTTTCCGGATTACGTCAATAGATATTTCTCCACACCCTAACACTGTCCCTAACCCTAACCTTATCACTAACCCTAACCCTATCCCCTAACCCTTTTTGTTTACGCAGTGGCTACGGTAACATCAAGACGTAATTCGTATTTTTTTTCCCGGATTACGTCAATAGATAATAATAGAATGGCGCTTGACGTAAGCGTAGCCACTGCCTTATCTATAACAGTAACTTTGAGTAACAGTTCCAAATCATAGACAGTATTTTTTTAACTTTAGAAGTTGGACGAGGGATAAATTATTCTTATGAATTATAATAGTCTAAAAAAATAAATGGAAAATTATGCCATTTAAGACAAAAATAAAAGGTTTCTTTTTCCGTAGTAAACCTATAATTTTGTGTGTAATTATGTTAACTTGATTCGCACTGGCACCATGTCCGTCATATGACGGACGATGTATTTTTTTTTTACTGCTTCCGTCAACAGAATGAACTCTTATGATGTAAAGTTATAAATGCAGTTTATATTATGATATTATTACTTACACAATGATGGTGCTCAAAATCGGCGATCGTTTTAACACAATTAAAGAGTAAACAGAATGAATGAGAACTCTAATTTACTGCAGACGTTGATGACGTCATTTACTGTTAAAAATCGGAGATATTTTTTTTTTCGGGGACCATAAATAGATATTGCTCCACACCCTAACACTATCCCTAACCCTAATCCTATCCCTAACTCTAACCCTAACCCTATCCCTAACCCTAATCCTGAAAAAAAAATCTGGAAAAAAAAAATTATGATTTATTAAAAAATGACCATCAATAGATATTGCTCCACACCCTAACCCTATCCCTAACCCTGATCCTGAAAAATAAAATCTGAACAAAAAAATTTATGTCTCTATCAGGAATCGAACCCGCACATAGCTAGCCAAACTGGGTCTCAGCCAAGCGAACAACCAACATTACTAGCGCGCCACACAAACTAACATATCATTTTAATGTATAATTGCTCGGCTATGCAATTGTTGACGGAAGCGGTAAAAAAAAATACATCGTCCGTCAAATGACGGACGTGGAGCCAGTGCGAACTTGATTAACGTTTTGGTAATCTCTTATTTCACCAATGGAAAATAAATTACTTTAAAATATCAACTATACGATTTATAGAAAGTAAAAAAGTTTAATGCCATGCTTAAATAATTCACCTTTAGGAAACTGTAACTCGGATGCATCCTCTTCTTGCGTTTCATTAGAACTAGATTGTTGTGGTGCCTGCGCTGCCATTTTAAAATTTAATTTATTAAAAACCAGAATTAAAATGTGAAACGATCATATTCAGTAAAAAATATGAAATTCCCATTAAAGCCTTTAATATATTTGTTAAATTATTATATTTTTCCTTTTGTAAATTATTTCTATTAATTAACATGCGTTGAGGGATATAAAGAGAGAATGCAGTAACACAGACTATAATTATTTTATTTAGCGAAATGATAAAACTAATTCGTACATTTTATCACGTTATAGTCATGTGACTATCAAAATGGCTGATGATACAACGCCTTTATTAACAGAAGGACTAAATTCAAACATTTCTATACAAACACAAGTTAATAGTATTGAAATTTCTGCTTCAGAAAGCAGCAATTACAAAAGAATTAAAGAACAGGTACTGAAAAATGGAACTATAAAGAATGCAGCAGGAAATATTGTTTTTTCCCTTGCTCAATTTAACATAGTAGTAGACCAATAAATCAGTAATCACAGTATGATGATAGTAGTATCTGCAAATTAGTGTAGACTGACTTTTTAGACTAACATAATGTTTTTTTTCTTCTATTTCATTACAAAGAACTAATCATTCTAAGATTTTGATACCTAATTATCAGTATATTTTTTTATATAGTTAAGTTATGAGATGAGACCGATTCTTAGACTTAGTGGATAAGTGAAAATGCAACAAAGACGTCAAAGACACCCTATTTACAAAATTTGTTATGCTATTTCAGCCATCTAAATCTCACTTGGCCTTAGCTATTATAGCTTGCATTTTGGGCAGTCCATTACAAATTGGTCTCAATACTGCAATCCTTAATGCACCTGAAGAGGTAAGAATTAAGTATTGAAAATTAACAGTTGTTTTTTTTTAACATCAGCTATGAATGATAGTTTTCTTTGTGTTTTATTACTATTTTTTTTATTTTAAGGGAACTCTTTTTACTTTATTGAAAATAGAATAATATATCAATACATTATTTTTTTCATAAGTTATATCATCATTCGCTGATTAAATTGTGTATACATTTAATAAAGTGGATTAAAAATGAAATTTTAGGTCATCAGATATATTGATTTGTATACAGATAGGTTTATATGACCACAGCCTAGGAACCCCACGAAATAAGGGGGCCCCAAAATGTTAAGAAGTTTAAAAAAATTAGCTTAGGAATAATTTTTAATTTTCAAAATGGCCCCTAAAATTGTAAATCCGTCTCTGTATATAGGCCTAAATGATAAGTTTATGTGTTCAGCTTCTAATGGTATTAGGTGCTGATTAACTACAAAATGATCTTAACAATTAACTAAATTATTAAATTTTATAAGCTAAATTAATAAGCTTTTACATAAATACATTCAGTATTTTACTTAGTCTGTATTGCTGTCATTCTTTTTATCCTAAGGTAATAAAAGAATTCTACAATGAAACCTATTTCAATCGATACAATGATTACATGTCAGATACACTGCTCACTATTCTGTGGGCAGTAACTGTGGCGTTTTTCTGTGTAGGCGGTATGCTTGGCGGAGTTTCCGCTGCTTACTTTGCTGGCAAGTATGGCAGGTGAGGAAATTATGCTTGTTGGGAAACAATTTATTTTTAGAATGATTTTTTTATGATTTTGAAGTAGTTTTAAGATTTTAAAAAACAGCTGTGTACTGTTCTTGAATTAGCCGGTCCCCTTGAGTCTTTTCAAATTTAATTGGTCCATTTACACTTAAAATGATGGGTTGTTATAGTCAGAGAGGAATTTCTCATAAGTAACTTGTCTGTTTTAAATAGACGCTCATTATTAGAATACATTGTTTTAAGCTGGACTAAACAGATTTGAAAGATGGTTGTATTTGAAGGGTCACACTTAGCTATGGCTAGATAAATCTCTTTTTATGGAGACTGTATTATAATAAAAATGGTGGGATGTAGGTGCAGTGGGTTTTATAGAATGTAACTTTTTTTTCCCTTTTTCAGAAAAAATACTTTACTCTTAAATAATGCTGTTGCATTTGCTTGTGCTGCTCTGCAAGGCTGCAGCAAAGTAACAAAATCTTTTGAGATGTTGATTGGGGGACGTATTGTTGCTGGCATATGTTGTGGTGAGTTAACTTTAGAATGCAGATTTATTTTTTAATATGTGTCTACAATTAAATTTATCCCAAAATTGATGGCAAATAAGTAACGTAATTTAGTGTTACTTAAAACTACACTATGTACTTAAAACTATTTCATTATCATTTTTTTTTCTGCAAAGTATATCTGTTAAATTTTATATTGCCTTTTAATGTGTAATCTATATGTTTGATTAAAAAAGACATAAATGCAAATATTCTAATTCATATTAAGGTTTAAACTCGGCTGTTGCACCATTATACCTTGCGGAAATATCCCCCGTATCTCTGAGAGGATTTTGCGGGACATGTAACCAGCTGTCTATAACACTAGGTGTGCTGATAGGTGAAATACTTGGCATGAAACAGTTACTAGGAACTGAATTACTTTGGCCTGTGTTGGTGGGTAAGTTTGTGTGTCGGTTTGCTTGTTTGGTTTTTTTTATTTTCTTACAAATATCCTATTTAAAGTCTGTTTACCTTAAAATATTTTTTACTTTTTTTTTGAAAGAAATTTTTTTTTCACATCACTCGTATTGATTTATTAGTCGTCAGTTTTGCTTATCTTATCTTCATAGAACACATAATCAAAGTTTTAGGGACTTGGTGGTCCTTACTCTTGCAATTTAAATAAAATATTGTCCCTATAGTTCACAATGACATTTTTTTGTTAAAAAATTGCATTGAAGCCTTAGTAGGCTTTTCTAGCAAAGATTGTTAATTGTAGTTTTCAATCATCACTTTTGAACAAGTAACCCTTTTTTATTGCAGTGATATTCGAGTTGTCTTACAATACATGATGTAAAGGTTTTTAAGGTTTCTTTAAGCTCTTTTCATTTCTATTAGCCATGCTGAAAATTCTATTTTTTTAGAATAATCTATCAAATATTCAGGTGACTGAAAATAAAATCTGACAAGGCTTGAATTACAAAATTTAGATATCTAAAAGACTTTGACAAGCATTCAACAATTTCTAAAATATTATAAAAGTAAAAAGTTTATTTGTTTCTGAAGCAAGCGCTATTCCATGGAATTGTATGATTAGTACAATGCCCAGCCACCTTTACTGCTCCCAAAAAATGTCATGGTATACATTTGAAAGCTGATTTGACTTGGTTACATTGGCCAGACTCGAGAAAAGTCCCAGTACTCACAGAGGCTCGAGCAAGATACATTTCAGTTAGCATTCGAGCTCTCTGCATCAGCTTCCCATAGATTGTTTATTTCCTTGAAATGAATTCTCATTAATGTGTAGTATTTTATCATTATTATTTTTTTTAATTCATTCTTATTTCTTCATAATAAGAAATAAGAAAAAGGTCTTTTTTCTTGGTATCACAGTGTTTGGTTTTATGACTATTTGTAAATGTAACACAGCAGTAATTTTTTAAGCAATAAAAAACATTACGGCTAGATGAAACTTCCAGTGTTAACACCAGTTTTGCTGAAAGGGTTGAAAATTGTTACATTAAGAAAGAACATTTTGTAAATTTATCTGTTAACTAAAATACAATTTAAAAAAAAAATGATCAAATGTAATGACAGTGTAAATAAATATAACAAAGACTAATGCTTCTTGTCCATTTTTTCTTAGTAAAATGATATATATATATATTTTTTTTAATTTAGCTGATATAAAATATCTTTTCATGCAACAATTTCCTTTTGTTAATGTGATCATTGTGTTATTTTTACGCTTTGTCTTTTGAGCCCCCCTTTACATAGTCCATGCTGGACTGTTAATATTTTATGGCATTATATCAAAGCCTAATACATAATTTGCTATTTAATCTATTGATAACCATCTACTTTTATGTTGAATTTATACTTTGAAACACACATTTCATCTTTCTGTCATCTGTTTTTGATTAAGGGATCATAAACTTTTTCTAGAGGCATTTTTTTTTTTATTTTTGGTGTTGTTTATTAATTTTTGTTACGTTTCTATAAATGAGTTTGATAAATTTTTAAGCTTGATAATTCTTTGGTAGTTAGTATTTTTGTAGCTAGTATTCTGCTTTTGTACAAGTGCCCCTTATTTGCTTCATCACTTAAATTTTCACTTTGTCATTTTATCCACATCAGCATCGCCAGCCATCCCGGCAGTCTACAGTCTCTTGACCTTGACCTTTTGCCCAGAGTCGCCCAAGTACCTTCTAGTAAATAAAGGGAATGATGACGCTGCAGAAGCAGGTAAATTGTTACAATTTATAACCCCTTGACTATCATTTGAAATTTTATGTTGTGCCAAGTTCTGTCTATCAGCCTGCAACAAAATATTTCTGACAATTTGTGAATTCTGGGCCATTTTTATTGTTTTTTCTTTCTCAAAATTATTTCCCTCAAAGTAGTGGATCAAAAGTTAACATCAACATATCATGCGCTTTCTTTTGTAGCGCTAATATGGTTAAGAAAAACAGATGATGTCTCTGAAGAAATGGAGGCTATGAGAAAGGAACGTGCAGAACTTAGAAATTCTCCCAAGGTTAGATTATTATTACAAATGGTAGTAAACATATACACACTGAAAATTTGTCACATATACACACTGAAAATTTGTCAGGTTTATTACCGTATTTCCCCATGTATAAGCACCCCCCCCCCTCCCCCAATTTTAGGACTGTGAAGTTTTGAAAAAATTTTATTAGAGAAACAGGTTATAAAGAAAGAAAATTTACAAAGAAACAAAATTCAAGATTCATAATAATCACTCATGCACTCATCATCACTGTCTTTTTGGGCTTGAAAATTTTGGAAAAAAGGGGTGGCTTATACATGGGGAAATACGGTATATATTCAATGACACAATGAAATAAAAAAATGTTTATTTCAAAAGTAAGCGTGTTTTGATTAATTTTTTTTTGTAAACAATGGTTACTGTAGAACTTAACATTTCTCATTCTCTGTTTTGTTATATTTAAAAAATAAAAGTTCAGTGTTATGGATTTGTGGAGAACTAGTGAGTTACGTCGGCCACTGATCATCTGCATAGTACTTCAGATGTCTCAACAGTTCTCTGGAATAAACGCTGTAAGTTTAAAACTGGACTTGTATTGTTTTTTTTTTTATTAGAATCTGACGGCATTTTTTTAAAACCCTTTTTCAAGGGTCCTGTCACGGCCTTAGCCAGAAAATCTTGGCCCCCAAACAAACTCGAGCAATTCAAGGATCCAGCTTCATAGCTGCTAAATAAATGAATAAAAAATATATTTCGAAAGAAAATTAATTTCACAAGCGCCTGTGACCTCAGGCTGGTGCTCTGATTGCTGCCCCTTGCGACGCTCAGGTTCTTTTTTCAAGCCCCATTGGGTCCTGAATGTATCTCTGTCCCTTTTCCTCCCCCCACTCCCATTACAAATGGATGCCTGATGTTGGCTTAAGTTTCAAGGAAAGTCTGGCTTTGGGTTAGACAAATGCTGCCCTTGTTCTAGAAATATGTATTCTCAGCTTCATCTTTGCCAACAGTCCTTATTGGTTTTTTATCTCTTTAATCTATTTGGCAGGAATTTTGTTTTCTTCATGAAAGTGTCATAGTATTAATTTTTCTATAATATTGAAAATCAGCAGCTCGATAACCGATTGATATCACCATTAGCTTGATATTTTATTGCATCTTGATATTTTAAACTCACTCCTTTGCAGGTGATCTACTATTCTACCAGTATATTTGGCTCAGCTGGACTGAGCAAGGAGAGCTCCCAGTATGCCACGGTTGGGACAGGGGCAGTTAATGTCATGATGACATTCGTGTCTGCCCTGATCATGGACCGGGCCGGAAGGAGAACGCTGCACATGATAGGGCTGGCAGGCATGTGCATCTTTTCAGTTGTGCTTGTTGTTTGTCTTTCACTACAGGTAAGTGCCAAGACAGTGTAATGTTTTAATCTAGCAAAATCTTGTGACATTATTTCGCTTCTCTCAAATATACACACCAACAAAAACAAATGGGGAAATCTGTAAAGATGAAATGATTAAAAACATTTTTTTAAAGAAAAATATTAAACGTAATGTCTTTGACCTTTTTGATTAAACATTATGGATTTTTTTCAATGAATGTTGATTCTTGATCATTTTTGCTTTTTTTCTTTCTTGATTTCAGTCTTCAGCTTCGTGGCTGTCTTACATCAGCATTGCTGCTGTCATTGTCTACATCATTTTCTTTGCCACTGGGCCAGGTAAATCTAGATAGATTTTTGAAGTCATAGTTAAGGAAAATTAGGAGTTAAAACATTTTCGGAAAAGGAATAAGAAATATTCCTGACATGCTTGATACAGCTTATTCAGAAAGACTTATCAAGATATACAAAAAATGTGCCTAGCTTCTAACCATTATTTTTAAATATTTATAGACTAAAAAATATTGATGCTAAATTCTGTTTATTGAATGTTTAAATAATTAAGATTTTATAATTAAAAAAAAAAATACAGTTTTAAAAATATTTCTGCACTTTCTAACTACTGGCGCTTTGCCAGTGAAGTATTGCCTTAAAATTATATAAAGAAGAAAAATTAAGTCTTTGAAAAGGGAGTTAAAATACAAATTTTCAGAGATTTGTGTAGAATTTTGAAATGATAGCTGCTCAACGTTTATAAGTAAGCAGTAAGGAATAAGTGTGTTAAATTTTCAGCCCTCTATCTACACAGGAAGCTGAAGAATTAGTGATGAATGAGTCAGTCATTGGGGGCTTTGCCTTTTTTTTTTTTTTTTTTTTTAGTATAGAGAAAGATAGTTATTATGCCATGAAAGCTGACATTTTAAGACTTTCATAGTTCTTTTAATATCAGTATGTCACTAAGAAAAAAATTACTTTTAAGATATCATTACTGATGAATTTTTTATTTGAACTGTCTGAATTATTAATTTTTTCCTTTTTTTCTTTTTTTTGTTAAAATTTTTTCTGTTCTGTTTCCCATTCCAGGAGCTATCCCATGGTTCATGGTGGCGGAAATGTTTGCTCAGAGTCCCAGAACTGCAGCTGTTGGTGTTTCTGTTGTGGTCAACTGGCTGTGTAACTTCACCGTGGGGATAGTTTTTCCAGTTTTGCAGGTATGCTTTTCTCTTCTGTCAAATAGTGGTTGTACGTTAAAGGACTGAGTGATAAAAAACAACTGAAACAAAAATGGTATGCATATATTCCACTAAAACCCCATTAGAGGTCTGTAAACAAAAAATAGCAGTGTACTATTTTAATTCGATAAGGAATTGTTTTTATAAGTATCCGCTTGATCTTACTAGCTTTGCAGCTTTAGAATAATTCTTAATTATTTTTTTTTGTTCATGTACATTGAAATTTTAAGTTTCAGTTTACAAGTTATTGGTTCTGTGGATATTTATGATAAGAAAAATTATGGTCTTTTTAAGATCTGTTTGATAGAATGTTAAAATTTACATTAGATGTAATTGATCTTATGAATTTTTATAATTTTTTATATTTACAATAAATTATTTATTTAGTCTAATAATTTTTTTGTCTTTTTTTTAATTTTCATTTCTTTCAGAAAGCAATAGAAACATATTCCTTTCTGCCCTTCTCCGTCATGCTGTTGCTTTTCTTCATTTTCACATACATGTTTGTCCCCGAGACCAAAGGTAAGAGCATCTCTGAGATCACCCGTCTGTTCAAATCACCCACCGTCGGCAGCTCGGCTGAAGATCTCCCAGAATCTGATATTTCATATGAGCGAATCACCAACAGGTACAGCACCCAAGTCCTGATCATTGACCCTCCGGACGAAGCCCCGGAATATTCCATTCAGGGTTCAGATGCAGCAGAGATAAAAGTGCAGTTTGACTAAATGACTAGTATTAGGGTTGAGATATCATCTAAATTGATTTAATTTATTAAGCTGCTTTTGCTTTGTACAAAAAGATTTTTTTTTTAATGTCTAAATCTAATCCAAACGTGAGATTATAAAAGTTATTTTCACGCAATTTTGCTTTACCAAATCCATTTTTTAATATCAGAAGCTGTAATTACAAAAAAAATTAACTATCAGTGCATTTTAACCATTTAAATTATATTCTTTATCCCAGATAATAATCTGGCTATAAAAATATTGTTTCATCTAAGCTCCACAAACGTCATGACTCCAACTTAAAATGCACTGTTGTTATTTGGTTAAATGCTTTAAAAATTTAGAATTTGTTTCATTCGATTTTTAAGTAGCATCAAATTGTAGTTAGCTACGTATTATCCAGTCATGGGCATTATTTAATGAAATGTCACTTTTTTAAAAATTTATTATTTATGTAAAGAAAATTGTCCAGTAATTTAAAATGTTTTTTTTTTTGTAACTTTAATTTATCATTTATCAAATTAATGAAGTTGTATTCTTTAAAAAAAAAATCTGCCATCACAAACTTTTTAACATCAGATGGTAGCTCAGGATTTTGAAAAATAACTTGAACAGATTCTCAACAAACAAAAAAAATCTTCGTCGTGGCCAGTATTATAGTGCAATATTTTTTAACACACTGCTGTTGTAAATGGCATTTGAAGTTGTCACTGATTTTAGTGATTTTTTTTTAAATTTTAAAACCTACAACTTACAGTCATATATATTTTTTTTTTTATTACAAGTTTCATCTCATAGACTAAACCAGTGTTTGCCAAAGTGTGGCATGTGTACCCCGGGGAGGGGGGGGTTATGCGAGTAGTTTGGCGGGGTTATGCACTTGGGCTGAAAACACAGGGTAAACATGAAACAATGAAATGAGGGGAAACAATGACCATATAAGCAATATAAGCAATTTTATTTTTTTTTTGCTAGGGGTACTCAGTATTACAAAAATAAAAATGGGGTACACAGATGTTGAAAATTTGGTAAACACTGGTCTGAGCCAATAACTGTGTGCTGTACTTATTTTACTTGTGAATCTTGAGTACTTAAAAATTATCACAGTGAGTTTGTCATACCTAATGATCCACTATCTGAATAAGTTATAAATAGATTGTTGTTCACTGAATGCCAATTGTAATATGTAACTCAGGTTGGGGTTTAATCCTGGCAATGTAATATACATGTATACAGAGGGTTGGGCTTCAGGCATGACAATAGTAAAATTACATGTTTAGACTTTTAGCAGTAGTTAATTGTACTTCCTACTCACTTTATTTTTTTTAAAAACTTTTGACACAAACTATAAAAAAAAGATACATGGTTTATAATAGATTTTTCAACTATTTTGAACTTTGCCTAGTTCTGTGTTTTGTTTGACCTGTACAGATCTATGTAAAATATGTAAAATAATTTAAAATTCAAAATTATAACTAAAAACAAATTCTGTGTAAGAATTGTTTCTATTTATTGGAAATTTATATCATGGTACCATTTTAATTAATATTGTTTATCATGTGATGTGGTAATTGCAGCTATTTTTTTATCAAGCTTTTATTGCACTACAGTTTTTTCAAAAGTGAAAATTTTTTTTTCTAATGTCATTGTAAATTGTGTTTCATTGTGAAATGCTAGATAAAATATTTTGACTTTACAAAAAAAAATGTGTGTCATGGAAAATGTTTGTTTTCCCTTTTTATTTTTAAAATTTATTTGCACAGTGTATTGAAAACCCTTGAATTTTTTGGAAGTTTTGAAACATATAAATTAACGCTTCAGATTAATGCTGAAAGATGCAGACAGTTGTGTTAGGAAATTTCGGTTTCTAGAATTACCTTAGTCTTTGAAATATTTTTGTGAGTGGTCTCGGTAAACTTTTCTGCTGTGTTATTGATATAATTTGTTAACTTGTAATCTGTTAATTATAGCAGGCATAAATATGCAAATATTTAATTACAAAAAAAAAGTGGTTTTTTTTTCCTGTATGCAGCATTGCAACTTTTATACATAAAGAACCTATAGACTTTACTAAAGCCTATTTGTAAAGAAATCTTCATTTTATATCTATACCAAAAATTAACTGTGTACACGAGTGTTAAAATTATTGTACCAGCTTCAGATTTCATACCGCTTGATTGATAAGATAAAAAATGTGTCAGTGATACTTTTTTTTTCTTATCGTGCTTATTTGTGCAATCTACTTTTAATCTTAGTTGATTACATTTTTTTTTATGCTTATCATTCTTCTAAAAAAAGTCCATTGCTTTTCAGTGAGACCTTACTCGCATCACTTGGTAATTACTCGTGAGACTTTACTCGCATCACTTGATAATTAATCGCTGAAAACTGTGCATCATGTTATTTAAACTTTATTCATGTATTTTAATTTTAACTGTTTTGTTATTTTTGCCCACCCATATATTCTTCCTTATTATTCCTTTTTTTTTTCTCTCCATCTGTTTGGTGGTTACTGCAGCTTTGGCACTATCGCTGACAAAAATTATTTTGATAATTCAGAAATCTAAGAATAGATGAGCGTGTCCATATTTTTTCCTTTTTTTTGCTATTTTTGTTATTTTCCATGATTATTGGATTTGTACCAATATTTTCTACATTTTCTTAATGCAATTAAAATTTTACATTTTTTTAAATATATATATACATGAAGAATAATTCATGAAGTTAATTGACTTTAATTTTGTACAGTTTTTAAAGATTTGTAATGATGAGATTTGTAGCTTCTGTTCAGATGCTTATTCCTAATGTTTAGATATTCTATTTCAAACTTTGAATATCTAAAATAAAATGCAAATCGTAAATCTAGAGTGTGTTAAAAATGAAAATGTTTACATAACTTGACACTTTGAATGACTTGGTTATTAGATATAGTGTATTTTCTTTTTTACATTTTCAAAGAATTTTATGAAGTAGAAAATTTTTGCATCAGCGTCTTGCATTTTTTATTCATTGCCAGTTTTATCTGAGAGTACTGCATTTTGCCATTTTGTGTAAAGCTCATGCAAGAACTTGATATTGTAAACTGTTCCAATGAATTAAACAATTTCAACCACAAAAAAAATTAACCTTTTTTTTAATATATATATATGTACGTTATATATGTACGTTATATATGTACGTTATATATGTACGTTATATATGTACGTTATATATGTACGTTATATATGTACGTTAACATTTCAAATAAAAAAAGTTCATTTAGTCTGTTAAGTTTTCAAACTGCAGTTCATCAATTCATTTTGGTTACTTATGTCCAAGCAAACTTATTATATATGATTAAGCGTCTTGAATGATTATCAGCATAATTTTTTTAGAGTGCTTTCCTGGTCACAAGCTAGTATTATGTCAATGCAAAATAGGGGACTGGCCAGGCGCTTCCCCGCCCCCACTATTAAAGAGGCAGACTGTCAGGAACTTCATTTTTCTACAGCCTAATAACACTTGTTTGACATTCTTACAGGCAGGGCCTGCCTTACGAATAGCGGGGGCCCAATTTAACAGATGCTTGCGAGGCCCCTCTTCTAATCTAAAAACCTGTGACAAGAGCCATGATTGATAGTGATATGCTAAATGTAAATTGCGGGGCCCCTGCCAAACTCAGGGCCCGATTGGGAACAATCGGTCTCAGGCAGGCCCTGCTCACAGGTTGATAACAGTAATGATCAAAATGATTACAGTGGGCCCCCCAAAGACTATTGGTGACCCAAGCTTGACAAGAAATTTCCTAAACAACCTTATTTATTAAGGCTCCCCATCACCCTTTTTAAAAAATGTATCGACGGTTCTGATCCTGTTAACAGTAATCACTTCCAAAGAAGCCAAGTCCGTTCATGGTAAACTGGCTTAAAGATAATATATTGACCAGTCAATTAAAGCAATTTAAATGTTAGAATTCTTTCTTTCAGTATTGTAACTTTTTATTTTAATGTTTTTTGGAAGGAGGACTTACAAGATTTATGAGCATTAAATATAAAAAAATAGTGAACAATTTGAAAATAGTATAACTATCATAATATTTTTAAACAGCAGTGAAATGTACAATATAGCCTTTATATATATATATATATATATATATATATATATATATATACACACACATAGAGAGAGAAAATTAGACTAATTATCCATAATTAAATTTAAATCATTTTTTAAATAAATGTGAAAAAAAATCAATTTATTACATTACATTAACTATAATAAACAATGGGCATTGTAAATGTAGATGGACCCAGAGGTGGTACGTGAGTGATGTCCCTTGTCAGAATGAGATGAAATCTTTTAGGTCCTCAGCCGTTTTCTCACCGTGGCCCGGGGGGGGGGTGTGAGGGGTGGAGGAGGCGTTGATTATTTATATTTTAGATAGTTTTGATTTTACAATGCAACTGACGCTCACGGCCTCCTGTTAACCTCTCGTGCATGGTAGGTCCACTATCAAAAGAGATATGCACCACAGTAAATAAAAAAGGAAATAATTGAATGCTTCTTGGACGGCCCATACTATTTTTGATCCATGGACCGGTACCGTTCCGCGGCCCCCCGGGGCAGGGGGCGTAGCGAGGGGGTGGGCAAGGGGGGGGGATCACATCCCGGGCACTACTCACAATGCGGCGTGAAAAGGTGTATTTTAGATATAATATTATATGGTTTTTGAATGGGATGGCGCTAAATAGGTATTGTGTGCCGGGCGCGAGTTAAGCTCGCTACGCCACTGCACCCTGGGGCGTTATACGTGGTTAAGAGAACGGTCTCCGTGTCAATGTAACATTTCTTCATGAAGTGGAAGAGTAAAATGGATGCAGCCCCGTAGCGTGAAAATTCTACAAATGGGGCCAGGCATTCTACAGCAGGGGCCAGACAAAACGCAGGGAGGAGGGCCGGCTCCCCTGCCCCCCCCCACCGCACGCTACGGGCCTGAATAGATGCGAAAGTATTGTAATAATAATTCCACTTGTAACATTTACATAACATAAATAAGATGTAGGTTTGTTGTTGTTTTAATATAGGGCCTGTCCATTAATTACATCAACAAAATAGGGGGCAGGGAGGAGGGGTCAGAAAAGTTTTGACAAGGGGGAGGGGGGAGGTCAAGAAAAGTTGACGTCAACAATGTTACTTTTTTTAAAAATTTAATATAATTACTTAATAAATAGGAAAATTAAGCAGCGTTTGTAGTCCTGTGTTACACACTCACTTAACATTTAGTATTTTAATTAAACTAACTATATTCTTACTAATTTTGCCACATAAACAATTTGGAAGCCACCTTTTTTTTTTGGGGGGGGGGGGGGGTAATCAAATGTTAACGTAATTTTATAGGGGGGGGGTCTCTGGAAGTTTGACAAGTTGTTGATAAGGGTAAAAATTGCCAAAAATTTGTTGACATAAATAATGGACAGCCCCATAGGGCCTTCAGCTTTTATTTTTACTTGAAAAAAGTTGCCAATATTTTATTGTGGTGAAAGAATCTCATACGGCAAAGCCTATGTGCTAATCCTCCTGAACCATAAGACTGACTGGAATCACGGCATTCAACAAGCAGCTGCCAGGGCGTTCAATAATTTTCACCCCTGAAACGCCAGCGACGCAGTGCGTGTTCCACTGTTTGGTCATCGAGGGGTTCATCTCACAGAGCGAAAGGAGCAGTTCGTCTTTGAAAGTGACCGCGGACAGCAGCGGGATTTCGCCCTCGAACAGCATGCCCTTGTACTCTGGTCGCCTATCGCGGGTGTCCAGCTTCCACACCTGGCCAGTGGACAGCAAGGCGTACGTGTGGTGGTGGTCGGCAGTCTGGAAAGTGACCAGGCTTGAAGCGTTGCTGTCTAGTTTAAATGGGCTCAAATGGCAGGTCATCGTCAGTGTGTCGAAGATTTGAATCGTTACGTTTTGTGCGCCACTTTCGTTACCTAGAATTGCGATGGCGCTTTCGCTCAACGCGAGGGCGACATTCCTGACGCCCTTATCAAGCCTGCCAACTTTTTCCCATTCTCCAGCGGCGCCTTCTAAGACATCAAACCTGTGGAGTGTTCCAGGATTCGCCACGTCCAAAGCGTAGATGTAATGATCCAGACATATTAAACCGCGAAGAGCCGAGGTAGATTCTAGCGAGGGCATATCTTGCCATGCTCCGTTCATGGTGTTAAATTTGCGCACAGATAAAGCATTTCCTCTCTGGAGAGTTTTGGAACCTACGACGTACAGATCCCTACCGTAAGCGACTATGTAACTTGCAGAAAATTCACCACCTAGTCGATAATACGTTCCTTCTGGATCCCGGCATGACAAAAATTGGGATCCGTTGCTGTTTCTAAACAAACTCACAATACAGTTTTCATGCGGGCTATAAGACCTGTGGACAGCCTGTGGTGGACAGTATAAGCCACGCCTCTCTGGCTGTAGTTGGTAACTCAGCGCGCCATGGACAAGTGAGTAAGCTTTCTTCTTTTGGATGACCCAGTTAGTATTGATCAGGGTCTGTATACAACTCCCACTTGCCAGATATAATCGACATGACGACAGGAGCTGTAATAGGAATCCTTTTCGATTATTCATGTCGCGAATTCCTGCATCGTTACTTTCATTATCGATTACTTCCGGTGAATGTTCCAACCACTTCAACACGGCCATGACTACAACGTCTTCACACGTCACTGCGAGATCTTCTCGACTGACGAGTGCTAACATATCATCAAAGTCTAACGTTACGAAATCTCCCCTTGCGTAAACCGTCCGAAATTCTCTAGCTAGTTCATCCGAAGCAGCTTTTTTAACCCTGTGCGAGCCCAGATCTTTCGCCAAGTTGTTGATTTCGACACAGCTCTTCGCGGAGAGACGAACCAGTTTGAACTGCTCACAAGCCTCTTCCAAAAAGTCAATCTCAAGACGACGTGCAGCCCGCCAGAGCTCCGATGCGTTTTCTTCCTGTATGACATCTTCAGCGCCGTATATGCATTCCAAAACTTGCTTGAACGTTTCAGCCTTGACATTTCTTAAATGTATCGGTTCACTTGAATCGTGGTTTTGCAGTAGGTGACGGAAATATTTTGAGCATGCGCAGAGAATCAGTCGATGGCACGGGATATTTTGGTTTTGAACGGAGATGGTGACGTCATAATGGTTATTGGACCTAAGCTGGGCTTGGAGATTTCGCATCACAGCTCTAGCTAGGTCATCGGAGTACGGCATAGTTCAATAGTTCAATATCTCTTTCTTTTTTTTTTTTGAACCTGCATTGATAAATACATGTATCATAAATAATGTGTTCAAAGAAGCTGTAAAAAAACAGAGTACAACCTATTCTTATACAGAGAAAGATTAAGAGAGAGAGAGAAAGAGAGAGAGGGAGAGAGAGAGATGGATCTATTCACTTATTACGTAAAGATTCGGGGGTGGGGCGGAGATGAGGGTATTACTAAGATGTGACGCACTATGACATAAAACGTTAAAATAATGCTTTATAAATGAAGGGTGGGGGGGGGTCGAACCAGTGGCGTAGCGAGGGGTGGGCAAGGGGCATCATGCCCCGGGCGCAACATGACATGAGATAATTTAGTTAATATTTAATGTAAAAAAAATGTTCGGGGCCCCCCTCAAGCTGGAGCCCGGGGAACTTTTGAATTCGGACCCTCCTCCCCACATCCTAGGTACGCCTCTGCAAAAAAAAGCGTTACGTAATTTATAAACGGCCCTTAAAGGAGTTGGCACTTTAATGGACGCCCACTTGGTCTATGTCTACGCCTTAGAAAAACCGTCTGCAGGGACTGCTTGATTCGTAACGTAAAATCGATGAGGTCGGGAAAAAAATCAGTGTGTACATTCAGTTAAAAGTAAAAAGGAAATGCATGTAGCTGATACTGTATCGCCTGTCAATGCAATATATGACACTGTCAATGCATGTTGCTCACACTGTATCGCCAGTCAATGCAATATATAACACTGTCAAGCATGTTGCTCACACTGTATCGCCAGTCAATGCAATATATAACACAGTAATACATGTTGCCTACACTGCATAGGCTGCAGTCGCTATAAACGATAACAATGAACAAACATATTGCCTACATGAGCCAGTCGCTACAATAGATAATAACACATTAATGCATGTTGCCTTCACTGTATCGCTAATCAATACAAAAGATAACACACCAAAGGCCCACTTTACGAGAAATCCATTACTGACAAGAAAATCGCTTACCTTGAACAAAAATATAATACAAATTCACTCTGGTGGTTTTGCTTTCACGAGTGAAATGGTTAACACAAACTTATTTTTAGGAAAACTGAGTCAAACGATTTCGTTTTCACTTTTAAATATTTGAGAATTGGATTGGAAATTCCCGATTTGATGTTTACCTTTTTTCTCCTTAAGTTGTGTGGAATTCCAATAAGTTGATATCTAATATCCTGGATCCATAATATAAAAAAATCAATTACTGCTCTGTCGGCATTACTGTGTCTGTCACACAAGATGGCGGCAACATTTGCTGTATATTGAATATATTTTCTGTACTGATTGAATTTAATTCTAATGCCATGCAAACATTTCTTTAATTTCTTACTAATAATACTTTAGAGCGCTGGCCGCGGAAGCACTAAAGAAACACGAGAGGTTCCCGACGTTCTAAACATAGAACCCGGGACTTCCGGTTATTAGCTGAGCGCCGCTACTCTACAGGCAAGATACGTCTACCAGCTGACCAGCCAAGTAGTTTATCATCCCCTACCTAGCAGCCAGAAGTGATATTGGTCCTGCCTTAAGTAAGGCACCTTACAATTGACATGCGACATTCTAAGTTGGGTTATCCCAGTGGTCGGCAAACTTATCAGCCAAAGAGCCAAATAGAACATTACAACAACTAAAAAAAAAATAGTGGGAGCCAAATCTGCTTGTTTAGTAAACTTTTATTAGACTAACTTTTATTACACTAAATAAATAGTACACTAAATAAGTTATACACTAAATAAAACTAAATGCCAGAGCCGCAGTTAAGGAGATAAAGAGCCACATGCGGCTCCGGAGCCGCATTTTGCCGACCACTGGGTTAGCCTATCGGCCAACCCTATATGTTAAACTTTCGACCGCCAATGAGTGGCGGTTTAAAAAAATTTGTTAATAGGAAAATAATCAGTACATATGTGAAGCTTTCCGAATTTCGCATCTATATCTCTATATAGTGTAATATCTATTTGTGTTTAGGTTGTAATTAAATGAGAAGCGATCTTAAGAGAAATATGTACAGAAATCGTTTAATTTAATATTTTGTATTATTTTTCACAATCTTTATCTTAAACCATACGAATATATTTATGTATATCTCAAGATAATGTAATATTTATAATGTTCCGTTTGTTATTATTAATATATGTCTATATCTAATGTACAATTATTTCCCTTTACCTCTAAACTCAAACTATGTAACAATTTTTGTTTTTCATTTTTTCTTATTATTACGTCACATGGATGAATTGTATAAGGGTGAAGTCTGAGTAGCGCCGTACACAATGTAGACAATACAAACTAACTCATTTATGATGGGGGCTTCACAGATCTATAATGTTTAAAGCTTTGATATTTTTTTTTAAGAGGCCTGATATTTCTGCGTCTGTGGCCTCACTGGATCGATGGAATATTATTTTTTTTTAATTGAAGGTCAGATAAAAGCTACAAAGCGATTCTATTTCAATTTTGTACTTTGATACATTATACTTTACCACACATTATACTTTACCACACATTATACTTTACCACACATTATACTTTACCACACATTATACTTTACCACACATTATACTTTACCACACATTATACTTTACCACACATTGTATCAATAAAGTATTGCTTTCTGCTATTATTCAAAACGATTGGTTTGTAAAATATAATAAAATTAAAAGGAATGTTACATTTTCAATAATATTTTTTGTACTCAAAAGTGCACCGGGTTGCAGAGGCGTACCTAGGTTGGGGGGAAGGGGGTTTAAATTTGAAAGTCCCCCCTGGGGCCCAGCTTGAGGGAGGCCGCAAAATTATTTTTTTTACATAAAATATTAAGTACATAATCTCATGTCATGGTGTCAAATGTCAAAATGCAGGGGCCCCCAAAGAGGCCAAGCCCCCCGTGCCCCCATATCCATAGGTTCGGCAAAATATTCTTAGTTAACTTCTCAGTACGGTAATTGTACTATGCTACAATGTGTATAACAGTAAATAAACCACCTGCTAAACATGTAGCGTTTCGCTTAACTGAAAGGCACACACGTCTCTCTTTTTTTTTTAAATACGTCATGTTGAAAATCATAAAACATAAAAAGAACTGTTTGGAAAGGAGTCCATTAAAATATTATGAGGGAATCGATTCATGATAAGATGTTGTGTGTGCAAGTTATGTATAGTTGGATGTTGGATTAAGAGTTTAAGCGTCGGGAGTTGTTTTTGTTAAGCTTGTGAACCCATAATGAGGATTATTTTCTTTGAGATGAACTATATAACATATTAACTTTTTTTGATATATTATAAGTGTCCCTATTCTCAAATGTATTTTGTTCATGTCTTTTGGGGCCACTTCGAGTACATAGATATGCTATATATATATATAGTACATAGATATGCTATATATATATATAGTACATAGATATGCTATATATATATATATATATATATATATATATATATATATATATGGACTGATTGTTAACGCACTCAAATATATTATCACCATTTTCAACTCCAACTGCGTGCCAGGCCCGTAGCGTGCGGGAAGGGGGTCAGGGGGGCCGCCCCCCCCTGCGTTTTGTCTGGCCCCCTCTGCTTGTTTGCTATACTTAGTAAAATGTATGTCCTGGCACCCCTGCTATTGCCTAGCCCCTGCTGTAGAATTCTCACGCTACGTAGCTGCTGCGTGCCTACTAGCCGGTCCGGATACCGGGCCTTTGTTCACTAGTAAGTTTCAAACGATCCTATTTCGTCGTATGCTGTAGCTAAGACCCACGAAACAGTATACAGACTGCAGAGCTTAAATTATGGATATGAAAATTAGGTATATGTCTTTACCTTGTTTACTCGAAACAAAACTTAAGATTGTGCTATCTTGGCATGAGAAAGTCTAAAAAATTAAAGTCTCAGAAAAACTAAAGTCTTCGATAAACTGAGAGAGATCAAAGAGAGATAGAGAGGTTTCCCCATAATCAATTTTGACCATATTGTTTGAAGTAAGATGACCAGATTATTTAAAGAAGTTTCTGAAATGCAGGGCCTAACTGTGCCACAGAGTACAACCTATATAGTCTGCCCCATAACCTCGTATAGTCTGCCCCATTACTATGTATAGTCTGCCACATAACCTCGTATAGTCTGCCCCATAACCTCGTATCGTCTGCCACATAACCTCGTATCGTCTGCCCCATAACCTCGTGTAGTCTGCCACATAACCTCGTATCGTCTGCCCCATAACCTCGTGTAGTCTGCCACATAACCTCGTGTAGTCTGCCCCATAACCTCGTGCAGTCTGCCCCATAACCTCGTATAGTCTGCCCCATAACCTCGTATCGTCTGCCCTATATCCTCGTATAGTCTGCCCCATAACCTCATGTAGTCTGCCACATAACTTCGTATCGTCTGCCCCATAACCTCGTGCAGTCTGCCCCATAACCTCGTATAGTCTGCCCCATAACCTCGTATCGTCTGCCCTATATCCTCGTATAGTCTGCCACATAACCTCGTATAGTCTGCCCCATTACCTCGTATCGTCTGCCCTATATCCTCGTATAGTCTGCCACATAACCTCGTGTAGTCTTCCTTTGAAGCTGTAAGAAAATGTAATGTTGTTAGCTCAACACCCAGCCGTCCTTTACTTCCCCCCAAACTTAAGTCAGGTATTCATTTAAAGCTGAGTTGACTTGGGTGCGTCACTAACGTCACTTACGACTCTGGGGCACATGACGCTCGCACCAAACCCGCAAACTGACCATGAAACCATAACCGTCCGTGTGTCCTTGGACTGCTCTTATAAAGCCAACCCTCCTCCCACAGTGTCCGTTGATCCTTGACCAATGACAAAACTCTCCACCGGTCATTTCCCGCTATCAAAACATACTTGACCCTTACCAAAACAACAGATCACTCCCACAGCAAGCATACGAGCTTACAACCAAAGGGGAGATAATACCAAAAAAAAATCAGTCAAGGGGTGATAACTAGGAAAAGGGAGGTAACATTAAATGAAACAGAGTCTTTATTTTTTTTAAAGATAAGACTGTCAGATGATTTCCATTTTCTAATGTATTTTATTTGTTACTAGCTGTACCCTGCATAACATTTGCATAGAGTTATATCCCTTTAGGCTTGATCGGCAGGCGAGGTTATTTGTTGGTTTCGGGCAGATCCGATTTTTTTTTTATGATTGTATTTTAAACTGGAATACTGTTGTATTAATTCTTTACTTTCGATTTAACGCAGCGCCCAAATCGCTATTATTATATTATATTATAAGTCGTGGGAGTGAAGTCCCCTTGAAAAGATGAGATGTTTTACTCTTGGATCCTATAAACCAGTGGTCCCCAACCTTTTTCTCGTCACGGACCTGTCAGCGTTTGATGATGATTTCACCGCGGCCCGCAGGAAGATGGAGGGGTAGGGCGTTTATTATTTCCCCTCCATGGAAAGTCGTACAATCCCGAGAGAAATACACCACAGTAAATAAAAAAAGGAAATACATGTAAATCTAATGTTTCATGGGCGGCCCCTTAGCAATCGATTCACGGACCGGCACCAGTCCGCGGACCGGAGGTTGGGGACCATTGCTATAAACCACCATGCGACGGTTTTTTTTTTTTTGCAGTGCCTTTATTTCAATCACACCAAAGCCGAATGTCGAACAGATCGATAGTTAAGAGATTTACTGATCAACCAACTGTTCAGTAAAGATACAGTCGTTTATTAATACGATGTCTTATTTTATTGAAAGGATCGATACAAAAACAATATCAAACATGTCCATTTAATAATAATAAAATCAATTGGCTATGAAAAATGTTCCAAGTAATATTTACAATATGAAGAAATGTGTTGAGGCTAACAATAAAACACGCTAAGCAAAAGCAGTAACTTCCAGTATACATAAACAAATACTTACAAAATTTGAATGAAATTAATAGCTAGAGAACTGATTCAAAGTAATTTATATTAATATTTTTTTTATTTCAGATTGTCGTCATATTTAAAGGGAGTAATAAAAAAAAGTTGCGTTCCCTAAGACCTCTAGGACCATTCAGGCAGTTAAAGTGTGGAACGCATCTGTAACTGTAACCTCGGGCATATAAAGGCATTGAATAGTTAGCACAACGCCCAGCCGCCTTCACTTTCAGTCAGGTACCCATATAAAGTTGGATTGATTTTGAATACCTAACAACACATTGAGGATCGAACCAGGGACTCCTAGATCTATGGTCAAGAGCTCAACACCTTTATAGAGAGTTACTACAACTATAAACATAAATTCATTGAAAATAAAAGTATTTTGGTTATCTTTATTTATAACTCACTCGTGTGACAGCAACATTTCTAAGGCAAAAATAAAATGTACAATTAGTTTTCTTTATTTATAACTCACTCGTGTGACAGCAACATTTCTAAGGCCAAAATAAAATGTACAATTAGTTTTCTTTATTTATAACTCACTCGTGTGACAGCAACATTGTTAAGGCCAAAAGAAAAAAAAAGTACACAGCGGTTTTGAGCTAACAATATTCTTCCCAAGAATAATTTAATGAGCTGAATCAGTGTTTCTGAAAATGTTGTTTGCGACAGACTATTGGTCGTGTACGAATTTTTATCGGGTTACGGACTAAATGAAAATTTATAATTAAGGGAGTCTTTAATCCACAGATTCATCATTACAACTCTTTATCTCTTTTTGCACTACAATACCTAGAGATTGTTGATCTGTTAAGTAAGAAGGGGGTGGGGGGGGGAGAGCAGGGGACATCTGTAAAAGCCCGTAGTGTGTTGCCATGGGTGACAAGGGGACATGATAAGTTATTTAGCATCTTCGCTGTTGTTCTCCCTTGCCGAGATCAGTCAATAACTATATTCAAGCCATTTCTTTCATCTGGCTTATTCAGAATACAGGTGGGTCACACACACACACACACACACACACACACACACACACACACACATACACACACAAGCTTTACGGTGAAAACAAAACAATTGTTCAAGGAGTGTCCAATAGTCAAATTTTCAAAAGCCGATATGTTTTATTTCAAATTTACAATTCTTGTTCAATTAAAAGTAAAAAAAAAAAAAACAAGTTATAAGGCAAGACAATTAATGATCCTTTTTGATCAACACTCTTACCGGGATCACAGTGTTCAACAAGCAGCTAGCAGGGCGCTCAACTACATTAACGCAGGACAAGTGTTCAATGCAGTCCGTTTTCAGCTGTCTGGGTTTCTGACTCGCCGAGAGGAAGAGCTCGTCTTTGAACGTGACAGCAGACTGCAATAGAAGCTCTTCCTCAAACAACGCGCCTCTGCTGGTCATGTTGATTTCTTTGCTGCAGGAGTTCAATCTCCACACTTTTCCGTTGGAAAGCAGGACGTAGGAGTGTCTGTCCAGTTGGAATGTGACAAAGCTGGAAGCGCTGGGCAGTCTTTTAGTGTAAATATTGCAGTCATTGGTCAGCGTGTCGAAGCTCTGGATCGTTATTTCCTGCGTGCCGGCCTCGTTCCCCAGAACGACGATGGAGCTTCCACAAATCATGAGGGCAGCATTCTGGATGGCGGCGAAAAGCTTGCCAGCCTTCTCCCATTTCCCTTGGGTTTCTTCTAAAAGGTTAAGTCTGCAAACCATTCCCGAGACTCCCACCTCAACAGCATAGATGTAATGATCCAGACAAATCAGCAAACAGTGACTGCCGATTGATGTAAGCGAGGGCATATCTTGAACAACTCCGTTCAAGGAGTTATATTTGCGTACAGACAAACCATTACCTCCATGGCGAGGTTTAGAGCTTACAAAGTATAAATCCGTACCGTAGGCGGCAACGTGGTTCCCCAGAGACTTATCGCATAGCCGATACCATGTTCCGTCTAAAGCCCTGCAGGCGAATATTTGAGATCCATTGCTGTGCCTATAAATTCCAGCAATGACGTTTTGAAGCCGGCTGCGATTCCTGTGGACAGCTTGAGGTGGACAGTAAAATCCACGCATTTCAGGCTGAAGGTGGTATTTAAGCGCCGCGCGAACAAGTGTGAAAGCTTTCTTGTTTTTAGTGACCTATTTAGTTTTGGCCAGGGTCTGTATACAGTTACCACTGACGACGAACAGTCGACACGATGACAGCAGTTCCAAAACAAAGCTTGTTCTGTCATTTGTTGTTAAATCAGTTCCATGTTCTGACATCATGCCCGTATTCCTCCCATCATTTCCGTACCCATTGTCTATTTCAGGATCGGTAATTTCCGGACAATGTTCAATCCACTTCGACACGGCCGCTATCACAGAGTCTTCAGATGACGCTGAAATATTTTCGTCGCTAACAAGCGAAAACATAGCCTCGAAGTCTAGCTTGACCAATTCACCCCTCGCGTAGACATCCTGAAAGTTTTCAACTATTTCATTCCACGCTTCTTCATATACCTTTGGCGAAGAGAGACTTTTGGCTAAGTTGAAGATTTCGACGCAGTTTTCCTTGGAGACTCGAGCCAATATAAACTCCTCACAAGCCTCAAATAAAAAGTCAATCTTGAGCCGATGGGCAGTTCGCCAAAGATCCGACACGTTTTCATCCGTCAAGACGTCTTCAGCGCCGTAAATGCATTCCAGGACGTGCTTGAAAGAGTCGGCGCTAACATTTGTTAAAACTACCGAATCAGAACCCGGGGTTTCAAGCTGGTCGCTGATATACTTGGAGCACGCGCAGAGAATCAGCCGATGGCATCTGAACTCTGTCGCGTGGACGTAGACGGTGACGTCATAAAAATCATCTGACCTAAGTTGGGCCTGTAGATTGCCTAGGACAGCTCTTGCTAGATCAGCGGAATAAGGCATGATTATGTAGAGGGACTCTATCGATACCTGTATTAATGAAAGGAAAAAGGCATGATTATGTAGAGGGACTCTATCAATACCTGTATTAATGAAAGGAAAAAGGCATGATTATGTGGAGGGACCCTGTCGATACCTGTATAAATGAAAGGGAAAAAAATACAACAATACAGATTTCGGCTATTTAAAGAATTCAATCTAAACCAGAGTCGTCTTAACAATATAATGGGTCACCAGGCCTGAACTGCTACTGCCAGGGACGGTCGTAGGTCGATATGACCTATTGGCAGGGGCAGGGCCGTTTTAAGGTCATCGTAGGCCCTAGGCACTTTCAAAGTCGTAGGCCCTCCCCATCTTCATTTTTAATATTTTTCAAGAATGCACCCTCTCACTTCTTTGCGATTTGAAATCTAAATAAACTCTTGAGGACGTCATATGTGACTTTGCTAAGACAAAGAGCCGAAAAGTTAACAGACTGTAATTTACAGATCTACAGCACTGCAGCTTGACTTACTCAGGTGCTCATCTCACACGGTTATATATAGTTACATTAATACAAACATTATTAAATTGTATTGGCAATCTGAACTTTATGTTCTGGCTTTCGTAGGCCCTTGAAAAGTCCGTAGGCCCTAGGCACAGTGCCTACTATGCCTAGCTGATAAAACGGCCCTGGGCAGGGGCCCCCGCAATTTACATTTATATTAATTGTAATAATTGTTATTGTAAAAAATATAAGAAGAGGGCCCCCATAAGCATCCGTTAAATTGGGCCCCGCAGTTCGTAAAGTCGGCCCTGGCTTCATTTATAGAGAGAGCCCCAATAGCTGATAAGTCATTTATATTTCATTCTTTAGAGTTGTTGAGGTAGAGGCCCCCAACAAATATATTTAAAAAAGAAAAAAATTCTAGCCTACAATATAATTTTCCTGAAATAAAACAATCCATCTCTTTATTAAATTTAATTACCTTCGTTTATGTAAACCAATTTGTAGCTATGAAATAACTATGCTGGCTGCATTAGAATAGAACACAAACTGAACACTCCAATACTCATTTTCAGTTTCAGTATTCAGTTTTAAAGCAAAAGGATATTCCCGTTGTGATGTTTACATCCTATTTTTAAACTTCAGTGTTTCTCACAAGTTGTTTTGGGTTGCAGAGCTCATATTCAAAATGCCATGTTTATATTATAGAAATGAAGTTTTAGCCTTAAGTTTTTTTTTTAAATCCGCGATAGTCGAGTTAATCAATTTGTTGAGTTACTTCAAACCGTAAACAATAGGGAGCGACCGAGATGCCTTTTTACCGATAGTCCGATACCGATACCGATTATCGGTTGGTTTTTTTTTTTTTTTTGTTTTTTTTTTTTTTTCTTTAGTTGATTGAGTGGTTCGATGTTTGTTGGGGATTGGATTTGGGGTTTGTTTTGGGGTGGAGTGGGTTGTGAATGTGTGGAGTCGAAGGAATTGTGAGAGAAAAGTGTTTTAATGTTGGGAGAGGAAGAATTTTGGTGATTGTATTTTTGTAATGGATTAAAGGTTAATCGAAAGAAATCTAATTGGGATATTTTGATTTGAATCTGAAAGAGACAATTAATAGGAAGTTCCAATAATGTTGGTTATTAGAGTTATAATCGAGAGGGGGTCTGGAGTTTTTGGAGGAAAGGAAGGTTTGAAGGTCTCAAATAAATAGGAAATTAAGATCTGGTTCATCAATAAGAATTTTTAAAAATTATTTTGGAAAAGGAGCAGAAGAAGAAGTTGTTTGATCTGGTATGGGATGGTGTTGAGTTAGGTTGGTTATTTTTTTTAATTGAAGGGAGGTTGTTGGGGTGGTTGTGTTTGTAAAGAGATGGGGGGGTTGGTTGTTTTTTTTTTTTTTTTTTTTTTTTTTGTTATTTTTGTTTTTTTTGTTTTTTTTGGTCGCTCCCTAGTAAACAACCATCTATATACATGGTTCTCACATTGTTTGATTTCCTGGCCAATCTTTAATTATGCATCCTGTTTATTTGAATTTGTTCGCGCTACCCATCTGTAACAACAGAAATAAATAAATCTAAAATTTGTTGTATATGCTATGGCCGATGTTTGCTCAGCATAAATAAGCTCGGTACGTTTGTAAAGTACCCTTAGCCACAAAAGGCCATTGAGGCAGATGAAGTGTCCGGGGGGGGGCGGGGGCTTGTTCTCTTTTGGGGGCACTGCATTTTGACATTCGATACCATGACATGGTATAATGTACTTAATATTTAATGTAACAAATGTGTTGCCCCCCCTCCTCAGGCTAGGGCCCGGGGGGACTTACGAGTTTGGACTCCCCCTTCCCCCCCCGCCCTAGGTACGCCTCTGGTGGTGGTGGTGTGTACAATAACTTCCTTCTTCCTTTGGCTTTACAGCCCATTTAAGGCCCTGGCCTGTGGATTTTGTAACTAGCTTTTTACATGACTGGGTAGTTAGCCCTGTGCACAACCACTAGGGTTTTGCCCCCCCCCCCTCACAGCCTTGTGGGTAGCTGCCCTTTGTTTAAGGTTAGGTCCCTTCGCCTTTGTGGATCCCTCCACTAACTACAAAGCAGTAGTCGCCTGCTTTGGTCCGTTTTTTTTATCGGCACATGCCATATCTGGCGAGCTTTCCCCCTCAATCCGCCACCTGGGGCAGGCGCCCGATGGGAGTTCGCCCTCTCCACACGGGGTGTACAATATCGTGTCAAAGAAATAATACCAAATAACGAAAGGGTTGAGTGGTGAAAAATTTATTGTATAAATTCAAAATTGTTTACAGATTCCAATCTCCAATCTCCGATCCCCAATCTACAATCTCCAATCTACAATCTCCAATCTACAATCTCCAATCAACAATCTCCAATCCCCAATCTCCAATCTACAATCATAGTGTACTTCTTGTTGCAGAACAAACATTGTGACTGAATAGATAACTTAATTATAAACAAAAACCGTTCATTTGAATACAAACAAAAAAAAACATACGAAACGAATATAAATTTATATTTTTGATTCTTTTAAGCTTATATTGGTATGAAAAAAATGTCAAGAGTTGTCCCATCTCGTCCCTTGATGCCCTAAATACATGATTATATAGGTTAATCAAGTACCGGGCCAAAGGTTGTGGGATAGGATGAGTATTACAATATAAAAAAAAGAAGAAAAGAAGGGAAAAAAAGCAATCTATTTCCTTTTTGTTTTTGTTTACACGACATCGTACTAGATAAAATAAACAGTAAATTATAGTCAGGCCAATCTGTAGTAGTTATGTTGAGTTATTGATACAATTTTTTTTTCACAACAATTTTCTATTTCCGGGGGGGGGGGGGGGTTAGTGTCACTCTGTGTGTGTGTGTATAGAGGAGGAAAAAAAAAGGGGGGGGGGGGTGTGGAATTAAATACGACAAACACTAAAAAAATAAATAAAATGAAATAAATTCAAATAATTTATCAAAGGGCTGGGGGCTGGGGGTGGGGGGGGGGGCTATTTTGTTCCGTCAAGTTCCAGAGTCTCAGTATTTAAACATTATTTGCGTTATATCCTCAACAACAGCAAAAAAAAAAATAATAATAAACAACACATGCAAATAGATGATTTAAAAAAAAATAATAAAAAAACCTTGAGATATACAAATAAACCTCAGTGCAGGATTTACGTATTAAGTTAAACAAGCTATAGCTTACAGCCAGCCCCACTTTCTTGTGGAAGGAAGGGAAGGTAGGGGGGGCAAATAATTGTCCGAGTGACCGATTGTCATATATATATATATATATATACTCAAATATCTGGTACTGACATATAATATCTGGACTTATGAAGACCCCCCCCTTCCCATATATCAAATAGCTTAGGGCCTCATCTCGTCTAAATCAGGCCATGATAAAGATGTACATTAAACAATACAAAATGTTATGCTAATGTTTATATTATTTATATCAAACTCATTTCAAGCATTAATTTCTAAAAAAAAAAACTTGCAAAGAAATTTAAAGCTAGATAAAAATAAATAAAATAAAATATTTTTATGAGTATATTTATGAGTATATTTTTGAGAAGGCTGCCCTGTTTATAGAGAATTTATGCCACACTTTTCCTAATTTCTATATCAAGTCGGAACTAGTGGAATACAAATGAATACCAAAAAGTTAGCAAAAGAGATTGCTAGTAAAAAAAAAAAGAAGTTGATTTAAGTGAACTTTGTTATTAATTTTGTTGGTAAAAATCAAAGATGCACAAATGATGCTATGTATACAAAAATATTCATTTCAATGTATAAATTTTATAGATGGCAACATTTTCTTCGGGGAAATCAAATCTCAGATGGTGTATCTAATAATTTTCTTCCTTTTTCAGACGCATTTCTGGAATAACAGCATTCAACAGGCAGCTAGCTGGGCGTTCAACGATTTTAACGTGGGACACTAGATCAATGCAATGTGCGTCCCACTCTCTGGACACCTGGCCGTTCACCTGACTCAGCGAGAGGAAGAGCTCGTCTTTGAAAGTGACCGCGGACAGGAGCGGGAGCTCTTCTTCGAATAGCTTTCCTTTGTGCACCAGCTTGACCTCTTGCCAGTCGAAGGAGACCAGTCTCCACACCTCGCCAGTGGACAGCAGGAGGTATGTGTGGCTGGCCGTCTGGAAAGTGGCCAGACCTGCAGCGCTGGTGGGCAGTTTAGTCACGTATAAATGGCAGGTCTTTGTCAGCGCGTCGAAGCTTTGAATCGCTACTTCATGGGCGTCGGTCTCCGTATCCAAAAATCACAATGTGGTTTCCACACAAAGTGAGGGCGGCATTTCTGACGGTCGCCTTCAGTTTGCAGACTTTCTCCCATTCTCCGACGCCTCCTTCTAAAATATTATACCTGAAGACCGTCCCCAAGCACGCTCCATCAAAGGCGTATACGTAATGATCATGACAAATCAAAGCGAACTGGCCTGATGCTGAAGCGAGTGCTGGCATTTCTAACCATTCTCCATTCACAGTGTTATACTTTTGTAAAGACAAACCCTTGGTGCTCTTACGTGGGGCAGAATATAAAATGTACAGATCTGTTCCATGGGAGGCGATACATTCCCCAGAAGGAGAAGATTGACCACCTAGTCGATACCAGGCTCCCCAGGGGGCCCTGCAAGCTAATATCTGAGATCCATTACTGTGTCTATAGATGCTCAAAATGCAGTTGAGCATTTCACTCTTGGATCTGTTAACGGCTTGTGGTGGGCAGTAAAAGCCACGCCTCTCTGGATGCAGGTGGTACCTCAGAGCCTCACGTACAAGTGAGAAAGCTTTCTTGTTTTTTATAACCCAGTTCGTGTCGAGCAATTTCTGTATGCAGGACCCACTCGCCAGAAAGAGTCGACATGATGACAGCAATTCCATCACGAACGCTTTTCTATCCTGCGTTGGTGGTGGATTCGTGACCCTTTCTGGAACATCTTCTCCATTTTCAGACGCATACCTGTACCCATCACCGTCTTCAATGTCGGCAGCTTCTGGTGTATGGCTCACCCATTTCAACACGGCCATGACTACAGCGTCTTCACACGACACTGTGAGATCTTCATAGCAGACGATCGCCATCATATCATCAAAGTCCAACTTTACGAAATCCGCCCTCGCGTAGACATCTTGAAAGCTGCCAACTAATTTATTCCAAGCTGCTTTTTGAACCTTTTTTGAGCCCAGGCTTTTTGCCAGGTTGTTGATTTCAACACAGTTTTCATTCGTTAGCTGATCCAGTTTGTATTTCTCGCAAGCTTTATACAAAAAGTCAATCTCAAGATAATATGCGGCTCGCCACAGCTCAGAAGCGTTTTCTTCCGTTAAGATGTTCTCACCCCCATAAATGCACTCCAGGATTTGCCTGAACGTGTCCTCTTTGACATTTTTCAACACCAATTCATTTGAGTCGGGATTTTGGAGTCTGTCGTTGAAGTATTTTGAGCATGCGCAGAGAATCAGACGATGACACCTGAACGGGGTTTCCTGGATGGTGACTGTGATGTCAAAAAACTTATTGGCCCTTAACTGGGCTTGAAGATTATGCACGACAGCTTTGGCTAGCTCCTCGGAGTAAGGCATGATTCTGTGTGGACCCCTCTTTATAACAATGTTATACCTAAATAAATTCAAAAATAAATAGATGTAGTGGTTATTCTATCACTACATTTTCTAGTCAATGCCTAATTTTAAATGCCGCGTTATATTTATAGAATAAAACCGTTTATTTCGGTACTTTAGTCATAATGTCAAAGTAGGTCATTATTATTTATTTAAACAAATAAACAGCCCCTGAGTTTGTACTAGAAATAATAAATATGAAATAAGCGTACAGAGAGTCCTGGGTTCGATCCTCGGTGAGAACCAAGGGAATTTATTTGTGTCAGTACACAGATTGAATGAAACATATTTCTGCTAAATTTAAACCTGTTTGTTTTTTTTTCACTTTCAGTTTGAAACTTTCGGCGAAAAGGAATTTCAATATAATAATGATTACTATCGATCTAACTAGCTATTGATCTGTCTACATGATTCGTTACAAACGGGTCCACCCCAATGATAGCACATGTTCAGGGGGCCCTGATATCTAAGCTGAGCCTTTCTTTGGCTACAGCCTAAGGGCAGCGGTTCTGAACATTTTTTCGCAACTGTACCTCCAAAGGACGCTAGTATGTCGGTAGGTACCCCTAAAACGTAAATTTGAGAATAAATGTACTTATTTTGTGTACCCCTGCTTAACCTTTCCCGTAACCCTGGGGGGGGGTACGCGTACTAAGGGTTGAGAACCGTGGGCCTAAGGGCTCCTCTCTCTCCCCACCCCCAATAGTCACAGGATGGTTTCACTTTCAGTACAAAACTTAATGATGACTTCGGTTGAGGGCACAGAGTTTGAGAGACACGCAGTAATGT
>JAGDYQ010000329.1:493682-505766 GCA_021962125.1 Bulinus truncatus | reverse complement strand
GAGTGCCCCCCCCGCCCGCCCACTTGAAAAGAAGAAAAGAGGAAAAATAAAAGAAAAAGTAAGAGGTACCTCCTTGTGGTGTATTTTCGCTTACTTTGACCTGGCTACGGGCCTGGTCATGGGGCCGAACTTTCGTAGGCCCGCTTCACTTCTAAAATTTTTGAGTTTTGTTTCTTTACTTTGATGCAACGAAGTTGGGCTTTTCAGTGGGGATAGGGGTGGGACAGTGAGGTTCAGTTGTTATAATCTCGGGACAGGGGGTTCAATTGTTATAATCTCGGGACAGAGGGGTTCAGTTGTTATAATCTCGGGACAGAGGGATTCAGTTGTTATAATCTCGGGACAGAGAGGCCCGAGTTGTTATAATCTCGGGACCAGCACCGTAGCGTGAAAATTTTACAGGAGGGGCAGGCATTCTACAGCAGGGGCCAGGCAATAGCAGGGGGCAGGTAATACATTTTACTAAGTAGAACAAATAAGCAGGGGGCAGACAAAACGCAGGTGAGGCCCGGCCCTGCCCCTCCCCGCACGCTACGGGCCTGCTCGGTACAGAGAGGTTCAGTTGTTATAATCAGTCAAGCCCTCCCCCCCCATACGAGATTTTCTGGTCTGCGGTCCTGATGTACATCAAGTCTATAAAAAAGCCCTGAAGTAGATACGAAAAGATTAGCTTATAGTTTATCTTGTACTTAAAATTTAAATCATGGTGATTACGAAACGCCTATATGTGGTGGGGGGGGGGGGGTTGCGGCGTGACGCACCGTAATAGATCAAGGGTTATCTGAATTATTACGTAACACAATCATGGTTGTTTTGTTTTTATCGTTTTATTGGGTGGTGGTAATTTAGGGGGAGGGGGTATAATCGTATTCGCGTTTAAAGTAGTTGTGGCGATGATACTCTGTCATCAGCATTGACTATTAATTGCTCTTACACTGATTTATATTTATTATTCTTGGAACAGGGCCTCCGCGGGGGAGTGGGGGCGCGATCAGTGCCGAACCTAGGGATTTGGGGGCCCAGGTGGGGGGCTTGGTCTCTTTGGGGGGGCTGCATTTTGACATTCGACATCATGACATGAAATAATGTACTTAATATTTAGTGTAAAAAAAAATTTGGGGGGGACCTCTCAAGCTGGGGGACTTTCGAATTTGGACCCCCCCCGCCTATTTACGCCTCTGGGTGCGACCCTACCATTTGTCAGGGGCCCTATCACAAATGGTCTGGTCGCACCCAGAGGCGTAACTAGGCGGTATACTTAACGTCGGCTCTTTTTCCACTTTGGTACTTTTTCTTTGTACACATTAATGGGGGGGGGGCGGCATATTCAGATTTCCTATGCAACAATACATTTAGGTACAAATGGCAAAAAAAAACGTCGGCAATGTCACCGCTTGCATCTCTTGGGCCCCCAGTGCCGAACCTAGTGATTTGGAGGCCCGGGGGCTTGGCTACTTTGGGGGGCCCTGCATTTTGACATTCGACACCATGACATAAGATAATGTACTTAATACTTTCTGTAAAAAAAGTTTTGGGGGCCCCCTCAAGCTGTGGCCCGGGGGGACTTTCGAATTTGGACCCCCCTTCTCCCCACCCTAGGTACGCCTCTGTGGGCCCCCTAACACTCTTTGATAACTTTGGCATATCTATTACCGCTAAAGTTGCACACTGCATACCACTTGTAATATGAATCAACACTGTGATATAAATAACACTGTCATTTAGTGATAGGGAAGGGGCTAAATAGGAAACTTTAAAAAAAAAAACACAGTATTTGATACTAGCGATACACGCCACGGTGTGTAGTAGTACATTGTAGGCAAAAGTACGAACTAGCTGTTGTGTTCCATTCCACTTCTCAGAACCAGTACTTTAAAAAAAGCGGTGAAACCTTCGAGTGTATACTAGGGTTTGTGAGAAGAAAGGCGATTGGTTAACTTTTAACAAATGACTGGCTTTCTCTCTAGTCTTTTATAAGTTGGGGGGATTTGTGTATAAATTGTTATTTTCTGTAGTAACTACAGCAAGAGACATTATATCACTCAAAAAAATGTTTATGATGTTTAAGAACAAATAAAAAAAATTCACGATACCTCGTCCAACTAATTATCGAGACGGAGAACCAGGTATATGTACTCGAGTACATTTTTTGGAGTACTTGTATTCGTAGGCCTACTATGCACTGTGGATACTTTTTACTCATAGTCTCAGGGCCAGCCCTAAGACGATTTGACCGATTGCTCCGAATTGGGCCCCGCACCTGCAGGCCCGTAGCCAGGAATATTGGATTGGGGGGGCCGAAAACATTTTCGGGGGGGCGAAGAAAATTTTCGGGGGGGGGGGGGAGTGCCGAAGAAATGATCGGGGCGGATCTAGACAACTTTGACGGGGGGGGGGCAAAACATTGACCCCCCGGGGGGGGGGCAAAACTGTTTTCATTGTTGAAAATTGGTCTTAGAACAAAATATATTTCGATAATTTAATGATGTATTACCTAAACTTGCGATAAAGGGGGGGCATGGGCCCCCCGACCACTCCCCCTAAATCCGCCCCTGGTGGAGTAGAAGAAATGTTCGGGGGGGCGAAAATGGAGGCGCGAAGCGCCGAAAGCTTGCGAACGGAGAGGAGGGGTTTGGGGAGGGGATCTCAGTGAGTCACCTCCCCAAGAAATGTTTTGCAGTTCCATATCTGGAATGAACCATTTTAGTACCGATTGTTTAGCTATTAATTAGAAATATATAATTTTAACTACGTTTTAATAATGCATGGCATGTTGCAGTTTTGTTAAAAATAATTTAAATAGTAAAGAGTTTTAATGATAAAAATTTATTGAGGCTGAGCCATTTCTGATTCCTGTTATAAATATATTGACCAATAGTTCTGCTACACAATTGTTACATAATAGATACCTGATTTATATTATTATACTGTTTGTTTAACGTACAACCCGGGAAGAACGACAAAGATGCATTAATAAAGCTTAGCTATTTGTGTGATATTTCTTATAAAATATTGAAAACAAAGGACAGATCTATCAACAAAAACAGTTGCAATTATTCAATTTAAAATAAAATTAATTCTGCTAAAAAGTAAATTTGCAAATTAAATAACATCACTCAGAAATCACGGAGTTTGTACTTTATTATTTTATTATACATATGTATAAAAATGAAGTCAGAAGCCAATGTTATTTTATTAACTTATTTAAGTTGCTAGTTGTCCTCAGAAGATATCAATATATAAAACTATTACAAGGTTGCGAACAGGCCCCTGGGCTGATATTAATTTTTTAAAAAGTTGATTGGCCAGCTCAGTCCGGGTCCCTAAAACTCGCCGGGCCCCTGGGCATTGGCCCCCCTGCCCCCCCCCCAGTCGTCGGCACTTGTTGCGAACGTATATTATTATACGTTTCAAATTTGCAAACTTCGTGGTTTAGCCAGCCCCGTAGCCAAGGTGTGGAGTGCCCCCCCCCCCACTTAAAAAAGAAGAAAAAGATGAAAAAATAAAGAAAAAGTAAAGTGCCCCCTTGCTGGGTATTGGTGCCTCCCTGCTTACTTTGGCGTGGCTACGGGCCTGGGTTTAGCACTTAATTTAACTAAAAATGCTTCAGCATTCAGATTGTCTGTTAAATCTTTTTCAAATGCAAGCAGGAAAAGATTGCTTAGACGCTTTTGTAACATTGATCTGCGATACGGGGTGAGCATTCGTGTGAGGGTTGAGAAACTGCTCTCACACACGGCTGTTGAAGCATCAAATGTCAATGCTGCCCAAAATACCCAGAAGTGAACTTCTATAAGATTCAATCTTTTATGCCCAAAATTTAGATAAGCTATATATGTAAGTATATATAAATAGCCTGAATGATTGCCAAAATATAAACTTTTAAGTTTTTATTATTATTGATTTATTAAACAAAATGATTGATGTTTTATAGCCGTTATTATTAAAATTGTGTCAAAAAACTCAGCCCCCTAGCCCCCCTCTGGCTACGGGCCTGCGCACCTGGCAGGGGCCCCGCAATTTACATTTAATTAATAGTACTAGTTGTTATTGTAAAAAAATATAAGAGGGCCCTCGCAAGCATCCTTTAAATTGGGCCCCGCAAATCGTAAAAGCCGGCCCTGAATAGTCTTACTTGTAATTTTAAAAACGTGTGCTCATTGGGTAATACCGTAATAGCCTAGTACTCGCACTCAGATGGTCCGTACTTGGAGCATCTCTGTTAATTCTGCACACTTGTGGTTCTTAAGCATCTACGCTTACGCGATCCACTTTGTCAACAGTTTTGGTTCTGCGACCCGTCTTAAAAAAAAGGTTGGCCTATTGGTCCCGTGAACCACCGGCAAAGATAAACTACGATAGAAGAAAGTGAATATATGAGTCAATGTTTGTAGACATTTACTTTGAAAATTTACAAAGTTTTATTCTGTAACATTAAAGAAAAAAAAACGGAGATGTGAATATGTATAGATAGATAGGTAGATAGATAGGTAGATGAATAGACAGACTGATAGATAGATGGATGGATGGATGGATGGATGGATGGATAGATAGATAGATAGTTGGATGGATGAATGGACGGACGGACGGCAGTTAGACAGATAGATAGATAGATAGATAGATAGATAGATAGACAGACAGACAGACAGACAGACAGACAGACAGATGGATAGATGGATGGATACTGTCATACTGATCATGGATTCATTTAGTCTCTCCCTACTCACCCGCCCCAATCGAATTAAGTGTAAGTACTTTGTATAATATATTATTGTCCCTATGCATTCTATGATAGGCATTGACTACCCCCCAACCCACCTCGACCTATATAACAGACTATTACAAAGACCAGTCACGTCCCCACATATAGACGACCATCTATTGCTAATTTAACTATCAGATAATGTAAATACATATACAGTTCAGTATCTTGCAATCATCAACGCTTTCAATTTTATTATACCTAGAAGACACTTGTTTGACAATGGGCCCATACTGCCTTTGTGCTGATATATTAATATTATGTGCATAGTCACTGTGCATAGTAAAATGTCGAGACTGCAATTTTTACAACCCTCTTTGTTACGAATGTAATTACATGTATTGTCTTTGCGATGTGATGTGTATCGTACTTGGTACCCACAATCTGTAGGATACCCCGATACCGTTCGATTAAATTCATTTAAGTTTAATTTAACTCGAAACTAATAATTATTATTATAGACAATAACGTAGTTTTTATTTTAATGCTTGGCACTTCAATTTTATTTATCATTCATAATAAATATGTGTGTAAAACTACATTTAAAACATTAAAATGCCCTTTGAACTATAGCAGAAGTGCCAACCACATCTCCCCCTCACCACGTCTTCTACCACTTACCCAGAAAAAAAAATAGTTTGTAACCATTAAGACGCAATATCCCACAGCGCTGTTAATACCGCGAGTCCGCGACACGGATATTGAAGACGGAAGACGATTAAAATGGCTTTTTCTGGTATCGTGCTGATTTGTTATTTCTTCTTTTTGGGATTTAACTTTTCATCACTTTATGCCAGAATAGTCGTAGAGGAACCGCTTCCAGAAAATTGGACGCTGTAAGTTGTTTTATTACATAATTAATTTACTCACAAAAGGTCACAAGTATAATGATATGCCATTGGCAAATAAAATTGCGAAAGAGCTAGTGTGTTGTCAACATCAACAGTTACTGCTGCAGTAAAGATACAATGTCAATATCCAATGATAATAACACCGTTTATGACTTATGTCTTTTTGGTTCAGTTAATTTAACTCAACCACAGCTTAGTTTTTTCAAGTATGCTGCATGCTATACTCTAAAACAAGCTTTTTAAAGACATAACATTTGATGTTATTTTTTTTTTGTGAGAAAAGATTATTTTACATTAAAATGAGCGAAATCGTCATGGTAAGCAACCACACTGGAAGATTTATGTATCGATATTTTCATAGTATTCGGTTAAGGTTATTTGTTTGTTAAAATTTCCAAACTACAATAACTCATCAGCTCAGTATGTTTTATTTTTAATTATTTGAAATGCGAATTAAAAAGTATTTTTTGATAATTTAATTAATTCATGAATTTGCTGTATTGGGTCATGCCATACCGCCCATAACCTATGCCGCCATAGCCTATGCCGCCATAGCCTATGGCATAGGCATAATTAGTAGGATTTGGTTTGGCAGATTGGGGCATTTGTGATTTGATGCTTCACCTTTACTCATTATTAGCCATATTATATTATACTAGCATGTCATAAAACTATAGGATACTTCATTTTCATTGTAAATTCTGTTCAATTATTACAGATTCTGATTTCTTAAATGTAGGTTTTTATTTGTGACATAATAAATATGTTCTACATTGAGTCATTTTGTGGACTTAGGCAAAAAAGTGTTTTAGTTTGGTTGTTTTTTGATTAGGCTGATTAGCTTAAGGCACTTGTTACTCAACCAAACGTTTGGTCGACTACTAGCATATGTACGGTCGACCAAACGTTTATTTTTTTTCTGTTTCTGGGGATTTTCGCTCAAATTGATATCTATCTCTATCCCTATCCCTAAACCTAATTCTGAAAAAAAAATTCTGAAAAAAAAAAAAAAAATTTATATATGTCATGTTCCTTATACCCTAATATAATTTATATATGTCAGTTCCTTATACCCTAATATAATGGTCACGTTTGGTCTTCTAACAAGTGCGTTAGCTTAAATACAATTATTTAGTTAAAAAATTAAAGTTGAACTTAAAAGAAATTTAGGACTTATCAGCGACTATGACTTAGACACTACTTCACACACAGAGTCATGGTGGTGAATGCTTTTCTAAAGAAGCTTTTGGAAACTACGAACATTTACATCAAAATAATCAAATTCAGTATTTTTTAAATGTCATTTGGACTTTAGTCAGGACTCTTTTTACACTTATCTATTTTGACTTTGATACAGAATAATGATTGTAAACTGTGTTTCTTATTCTCCAGTTTTACATAACTAAGATGTGATCAAAGTCTCTCATTATTAAAAATAAGTATAACAATCATATTTTTGATGCAGAACTTCAAATGGCACTATTGAAATTTAGACCTGAAATGGATTGATTTTAGTTGGATACAACAAAAATGCATACACTAAATAAAAATAATGTTGATAACTTTCTTTTTATATTGTAATTACTGCATTAAAACATGAATCCAAGTTTCTTGTCGCCAAATAATACATATAATTTTTTCTTTAGTGTGCTACTAAATTTTCATAGCAGTTTAAATGTACAGCGAGTTGAAAAAGGTTGTACAGCACTGTTCTAGATCACCATAAATTGTTTTAATAATTAAAATATAAAAGTTTGGGCACCAGTTTATCAGAATATTCTAGACCTAATATTTCTACTCAATTTATTTTCAAACTAAACAATGTTTACATGATACATCTTTGAACTACATTCAGCGACAAATTGAAATAAATAAGTGAAACTAATGATTAGGTCTCGTTTTCTTTGACCTTTAAAAAGGTTGAAATATGCATGTAATTATATCCCAAAAATACCAAAATATGCCCTAAACAGTCCAAAAATTTTCTGAGAACTATTATTTTTAATTAATAAACATGTTAAATTTCTCTATACTTCATGCAGAACTTGTGTGTGGTATTTTTCAAAATTGTTATTGGAGCTACCCAATTCATATTTGTATAACATCTTTTTTTTTTCAGCATCAGATTTATTCATATCTGTAAATATTTTTACGATCTAAGGCTGTGGTCTCCAACCTTTTTCTAGCCGCTGACTGTTCAACGTTTGGTAATTTCACAGTGGCCTGCTGATGGGGTAGAGGGACTGGGAGGATGATTATTTATATTTTTAATTTTGATTTACAGTGCCACTACCGCTATAAGACATTAAGCTCTCAGTTAACTTCTCGTTCCTGGAAAGTCGCACAAGCCAGTGAGAAATACACAACAGTAAATGCAGAGGAAATAATTTTATGTTTCTTGGGGGGGCTCAGTACCATTTGATTCATGGACCGGTATCGGTCCGCAGCCGGGGGTTGGGGGCCGCTAATCTAAGGCAGTTAGTTTTTAGTACTTAAATGTAGTTGTTGTTTTTTTTAGGCATTTAAGTAAATAAACTATTGACACTATTGACCTCTGTTGAACAAATTTATACAGTCCAAGACATTTACACGTACAGTTTTAAAAAATGGTCTTTTAAAAATACAACTTTGAATATAAGTAGTTCTTTCTTAAAAAGCAAAATAAGTATTTTAAATAATATTATTATCATTGGGCACTAATAATTATTTTTTTATCATTTTTCAGTGTTTATGATAATTATTATGATCATAAATTATTCTGCAAATTTGGCACATTACAAGAACTTAGGTGAGACAATTTTCATCTTTTCTTGCAGAATTTATTTTTTTTCTTTCAAACCTTTGACAAACCAACTTTAGATTCTTTTTTGTGTTCAAAATAGGGCTGTACTGGATTGTAATTTTTAAATCCTGCTGGAATCTGAACAGGATCTGGATTTTACCAAATTAAAGGCAAACTCTTCCTCAATCATAAATTAATCAAATTTACTAGACTAAATACAATTCGAATCTTCCATTTTAATATATTTTTACTTACATGTTAAACTAAAAGCGATCAACATTATTGTATTTTTAAAAAAAGCAGGAAAGAAAAAAGGAAGTTATTGTTTTAATTTAATTGTATAGCGCTAAATATTTAATAATTATGTTGCGCTAACATTTTTTCCTTACACAAAAATTTTAAACAATAAATAAATCCGGCTTAAATCCGACAAATTTTAATCGGAACTGGATTTATTAAAACTGCTGGAATCTGGCTTAACAGGAAAGGAATCGGATTCCGGTACAGCCCTAGTTCAAAATGACACCTCATTTTGTGTTTGAAAGCATTTATAATTCAAATAAAAAGATTAGTCAGCATGCATGGGAAGCTCTTTGGCAAAATACTAATGCAAAAATTATAATTTCGTTATAATTATAGATGAGGGAAAATGCAACATTCCAGTTCATAATACATGGTGACACAATTCTGTAGTCTGACGGCTATTTGGGCCCAGGAGCTCAGTAAACACTTTCATTCCTTGCTAATGTTTTTGACACTTTACGCAGTTTTGATCATCTAATGACATCTGTCTACTACTTTGGGTCGGGTGTAAAGCGGTTGACTGTTGACCTGAGGGGTTACAGGTTAAGTCTTTGGTGAGAACCAAGGGAATTTTCAGAACATGTTTTAAGTTCCCTATATGTCTCTCGTGGTGTCACCATGGTCATTATACTATCAGCTATGGTGGGGGGGGGGGGTAGACCTACTACTGACACATAAAAAAAAGGATTAAACATATAACCTACCAACCTTAAAACCAAACAGCTGAAATATATTAATAATGAAAGTTAATATGGTGATATAGAATGTATTTTTTTACATGAGTTACTAAATTTCAAGGTTATTTCTTAATGTTCTTTCAATTTTTTAATTCAGTCAAGCTAATGGATATATTGAACCAAAGTGTGCGAGTAAATACAAAGACATAAAAAGTGTCAGGCCTGATGGGCAGCCATCATCACCATTTCTCAAATTTGAAAGCCCTCAAGGAGTTAGCCTTCGTAATGAAATCTTTTATTAATTTGCATTTAATGTGGCACAATAAAAAAAAAAATTCTTATTTCTTTTTATTTTGATATGTAGATTTGGTAGTTCTAATATTTAACTATTTAAATTATTTTGATATGCAGATTTGGTAGTTCTAATATTTAACTATTTAAATTATTTTGATATGTACATTTGTTAGTTCTAATATTTAACTATTTAAATTATTTTGATATGTAGATTTGTTAGTTCTAATATTTAACTATTTAAATTATTTTGATATGTAGATTTGGTAGTTCTAATATTTAACTATTTAAATTATTTTGATATGTAGATTTGTTCGTTCTAATATTTAACTATTTAAATTATTTTGATATGCAGATTTGGTAGTTCTAATATTTAACTATTTAAATTATTTTGATATGTAGATTTGGTAGTTCTAATATTTAGCTATTTAAATTATTTTATTTTCTTAGAGTGTGACGCAGATATACCCAATGGCAAGCTTCTACGGTGTGACTACATACCCCCTTATGTTGGGACACAGTGTGCTTACAACTGTAATGCGGGCTATTTGGTCACAAGTACAAACGTCACTTGTCGCTTAATGAAACCCTTTGAGAATGTCACAGCTAAATGGTGGGCCTATGTGACCCGTGTCAGCTAAATGAAATTAGTAAGTGTCCTTTTGAAGTAATCTAAATATTGTACAGGTTAAATTAAATAATCAGTCATTGTGGGTGGGTGACAACCATTTTTTATTGTAACATAATGAGATTTGAGTGAGATCCCCTGTTTTGTGTCAACTCTGATTATACTTTGATCTTTTTTGGAAAGTCAGTTGTATAATTGATAGCTGAATTGTTGAGTTTTATTATTTGTTTTGCTTTTTTTCAATAGAGAATGTTTAGTCGTTTACATAGGTCAGGATTCATGAAACTTTTGCAGCCCATTTCACTAGGACATAGGCAAATTTTTAACCTATTTACCCCGAAGTATTTTTTTGTGTCCCACAATCACCCCCTTTAATTAGCACTTCTTACCCTCCTGAATTCTGTCATTACGTCACTTGGAGACATTTACTTGATTTTCCTGACCCCTGATTTAGATGATTGAAAGTGATTTTATATTGAATGTAAGTACAACACTCACTCGTTCCATGTGGACAGGATTGCTCTGTCCAAGTCGGCAGATGTCACAATATCAGCTCTCGGTAATGGTAGTTTACAGAACTACCACAGAGATCACAGTTAAACTATTTGATAATAAAGTTAACTCCAGTGATGGTAACCAGCACTGAAATCATAGTTAACTATGTGATGGAGTTTACCCCAGTGATGATAATATCACTGGGGTTGAAGGCAGTGTACAACAAGGGACATAGCAGCAATGCATGTGAGACATTATTTGGTCTCCATGGCCACTATACTAAGGCAATGTTAAGGATTTACAAATGGCATCACAAAAACATGCACCCAGTAGAGACCAAAGGTATAGGATAGAATTTTTTAAAAATTCATGTTGTAATTAGTTGGAACTCTTTGGACTCATGGTGTGTTTTGGTTTTTTCTACAATTCGTAGAAAGGTCTATCGGCTTCGTTTGCGCACTGTGATACAGCCCATCAATTAGGCATTAGTGTAATGAATTTAGGTTTTTAGTTTATTAAATTTTATTTTTAAAAGGGGGATGAGGTAATGATGGCACACACTTAAACATTTTGAAATTTGTAAAGTTCCCTTGCTCTAATTCGCTATGGCCACAAGAAACAATTCGCCTGCACCCCCCATGTTAATATTTTTATAAGCAGGTTTCGTAGTTTTCATATTTAACCATTAAAATTTCTTTTATATCCTTAGAGTGTGACGCAGATATACCCAACGGCAAGCTTCTATCTTGTGACTACAAACCCCATTCTGTTGGGACACAGTGTTCTTACAACTGTAGTGCAGGCTATTTGGTCACTAGTACAAACGTCACTTGTAGTTTAATAAAACCCTTTGAGAATGTATCAGCAAAGTGGTGGCCTACTGACCCATGTCAGCTTAATGAAATTAGTAAGTGTCCTTTTGAAATAATCTAAATTTTGTACAGGTTAAATAATCCGTCGTGGGTGGGTGGTCATCCCCTACCCCGTGGGGATGACTACCTTTTTTTGTTATTTAGACATCGAGAGATTTGAGTGAGAGATCCTGTTTTGTGTCAACTCGGCTATATTTTGATCTTTTTGAAAGTCAGAGTCAGTTGTATAATTGATAGCTGCATTGTTGAGTTTTATTATTGGTTTTGTTTTTTCAATAGAGAATGTTAAGTCATTTACATAGGTCAGGAGTCATGAAACTTTTCAGCCCATTTCCCTAGGACATTGGAAAATATTAACCCTGCAAATTTTTTGTACCATAATCAACCCACATTCATTTAGCACTCCTCTTACCCCTGTGAATT